>JAVIAB010000159.1:17232975-17352975 GCA_032433765.1 Megaustenia siamemsis
TCTTTCTTTTCTTTTCTGTCCGTCTTTCTTTCTTTTTTCTGCTCTTTCTTTCATTCTTTCTGTTCTTTCTTTCTTTCTTTTTTCTGCTTTTCTCTCTTCCTTTCTTTTTATCTTTATTTCTTTCTTTCTCACTCTCTCTCTTTCTTTCTTTCTTTACTTTTCTTTTTTTTCTCTTTCTTTATTTTTTTCTTTTCCTTTCTGTCTGTCTGTCTGTCTTTCTTTCTTTCTTTCTTTTTTTTTTGTTCTTTCTTTCTTCCTTTCTTTTTATCTTTATTTCTTTCTTACATTCTTTCTTTCTCTTTTTTCTTTTCCTTCTTTTATTTTATTCTTTCTCTTTCTTTCCTTTTCATTTACATCTTTGTATCACTCCCTCTTTACGTACTCCTCCCCTAGATGGCGCCACACTCTCGAGGCTATATTTACCCACACCGATGATATTTACCAATGTACAGCTGATGATCCCTTGGTCAGTAACCTAGCGACAGTGAGATAAACACAAGCTGGGAGGCACTTCATTCTTGTCTTGTTAAGTGAAGGGATGGACGTGATCCACAATATGGGTTTGGGACACGAGACAGCTGGAGATATAGAAGAGGTGCCATTAGATTTTGTCTGAAATACGAGACACAAGATGTGGGTCTGAAATACGAGACACTAGATGTGGGTCTGAAATACGAGACAAGATTTAGGTATGAAATACGAGACACTAGATTTAGATATGAAATACGAGACACTAGATTTAGATATGAAATACGGGATAATAGATTTAGGTCTGAAATACGAGACACAAGATGTGGGTCTGAAATACGAGACACTAGATGTGGGTCTGAAATACGAGACAAGATTTAGGTATGAAGTACGAGACACTAGATTTAGATATGAAATACGGGATAATAGATTTAGGTCTGAAATACGAGACACAAGATGTGGGTCTGAAATACGAGACACTAGATGTGGGTCTGAAATACGAGACAAGATTTAGGTATGAAGTACGAGACACTAGATTTAGATATGAAATACGGGATAATAGATTTAGGTCTGAAATACGAGACACAAGATGTGGGTCTGAAATACGAGACACTAGATTTGAATTTGAAATACGAGACACTAGATTTAGATCTGAAGTACGAGACACGAGATGTGGGTCTGAAATACGAGACACTAGATTTGAGTCTGAAATACGAGACACTAGTTTTCAGTCTGAAATAAGTAATGTTATAGGTGGATGTGAAATACGAGATGTTGTTGGTGAGCTTGAAATATGAGATGTTGTAGGTAGGTTGGAAATACGAGATGTTATAGGTGGCTCTGAATCATGAGACACTAGAGATTGGACTAAAATACGAAATGTCATAGGTAAGTTTGAAATACGAGATGTTATAGGTAGGTCTGAAATACGAGATGGATGCTATAGGTGTGTTGGAAGTACAAGATGTTGTAGGTAGGTCTGAAATACGAGATGTTATAGGTGAGTTTGAAATACTTGACATTGAAAGAAAGTTTAAAATATAAGACACTAAATAGAAGTCTAGACTATAAGACACGAAAAGACACTCTAGTATAAGTGACACCAAGTAAAATCCAGAATACAAGACACAAAGTGAAAGTCTAGTATATGAGATGCCAAGTAAAATCTAGAATACAAGACACATAGTGAAAGTCTAGTATATGAGAGACCAAGTAAAATCTAGAATACAAGACACATAGTGAAAGTCTAGTATATGAGAGACCAAGTAAAATCTAGAATACAAGACACAAAGTGAAAGTCTAGTATATGAGAGACCAAGTAAAATCTAGAATGCAAGACACAAAGTGAAAGTCTAGTATATGAGAGACCAAGTAAAATCTAGAATGCAAGACACAAAGTGAAAGTCTGATATATGAAAGACCAAGTAAAATCTAGAATATAAGACACAAAGTGAAAGTCTGGTATATGAGAAACCAAGTAAAAGTCTAGAATACAAGACACAAAGTGAAAGTCTGGTATATGAGAAACCAAGTAAAAGTCTAGAATACAAGACACAAAGTGAAAGTCTGGTATATGAGAAACCAAGTAAAAGTCTAGAATACAAGACACAAAGTGAAAGTCTGGTATATGAGAAACCAAGTAAAAGTCTAGAATACAAGACACAAAGTGAAAGTCTGGTATATGAGAGACCAAGTAAAATCTAGAATACAAGACCGTAAAGAAATTCTAGAGGGAAAATTAAAGAGAGTCTATAATACGAGACATTAAAGGGAGTCTAGAATACGAGACATTAAAGGGAGTCTAGAATACGAGACATTACAGAGAGTCTAGAATACGAGACATTACAGAGATTCTAGAATACGAGACATTAAAGAGAGTCTAGAATACGAGACATTAAAGGGAGTCTAGAATACGAGACATTAAAGGGAGTCTAGAATACGAGACATTAAAGGGAGTCTAGAATACGAGACATTACAGAGAGTCTAGAATACGAGACATTACAGAGATTCTAGAATACGAGACATTAAAGAGAGTCTAGAATACGAGACATTAAAGAGAGTCTAGAATACGAGACATTAAAGAGAGTCTAGAATACGAGACATTACAGAGAGTCTAGAATACGAGACATTAAAGAGAGTCTAGAATACGAGACATTAAAGAGAGTCTAGAATACGAGACATTACAGAGATTCTAGAATACGAGACATTAAAGAGAGTCTAGAATACGAGACATTAAAGAGAGTCTAGAATGCGAGACATTACGTAGAGTCTAGAATACGAGACATTAAAGGGAGTCTAGAATACGAGACATTAAAGAGAGTCTAGAATACGAGACATTAAAGAGAGTCTAGAATACGAGACATTAAAGAGTGTCTAGAATACGAGACATTAAAGAGAGTCGAGAATACGAGACATTACCTATAGTCTAGAATACGTGACATTACAGAGAGTCTAGAATACGAGACATTAAAGAGAGTCTAGAATACGAGACATTACCTATAGTCTAGAATACGTGACATTACAGAGAGTCGAGAATACGAGACATTAAAGAGTGTCTAGAATACGAGACATTACCTATAGTCTAGAATACGTGACATTACAGAGAGTCTAGAATACGAGACATTAAAGAGAGTCGAGAATACGAGACATTAAAGTGTGTCTAGAATACGAGACATTAAAGAGATTCTAGAATACGAGACATTACCTATAGTCTAGAATACGAGACATTAAGAGAGTCTAGAATAAGAGACATTAAAGAGAGTCTAGAATAGACATTAAAGAGTGTCTAGAATACGCGACATTAAAGAGAGTCTAGAATACGCGACATTAAAGAGAGTCTAGAGACATTGTCTAGAATACGCAACATTAAAGAGTGTCTAGAATACGCGACATTAAATAGTGTCTAGAATTCGAAACAATAAATGAAAATCTAGAATACAAGACATTAAAGAGAGTCGAGAATACGAGAAAGTCTAGAATTCATCATCATGTGCCATACCGGTTGGCGTAGGCGATCATGTCCCTCCACAATCTTCTATCTATAGTGCATCGTATCAGTTCTGTTGTTGACTGTTTTCCATGCCATGACACCAAGCTTTCCAGTATTTTCTCTCTTTGTCGTCCGCGATCTCTCTTTCCTTTTATTTTGCCAGTTGTAACCAAGTATTCCAACTTTCATCTACTCATGATGTGCCCAAAAAATGTTGATTGTTTCTTTCTGATGTTTATTAAGAGTTCCTTTTTTGTGTTGGCCTCTTTGAGAACTTCCTCATTGGTCTTTTTATCTGTCCAGGGAACTTTCAACATTCTTCTGAGAAATCCCTTCTCTGTGGCCTCTAATCGTCTTTTCATTTGTTTGTCTACTGTCCTTGATTCGCTTCCATAGGTCAGAATTGGTTCTATATAGCACCGATGAACTCTCTTTCTCATTTCTATTGACATAGATTTGTTGCATAAGATATTTTTCATTTTCTGAAATGCTGTTTTGGCCTGAGCCATTCTGCTTTTTGTTTCTGTGGTGCATCTCCCATCTGATATTATTGTGCCCAAGTATTTGAAACGTTGCACTTGTTTCAGATTTGTCTTGTTTATTTTTATGCTGCATGCTGGTGATGATTGTTTCTTCGATATAACCATTACTTATGTTTTCTTACTATTCAGACTGTGACCTTTCTTGTTGCTTTCTTTTACTATTATGTCTATCATTTCTTGTAGTTCATTCTGTCTCTGCTATTAAGACTGTGTCATCTGCATATCGCAAATTATTTATGTTGTGACCGTTGACTTCAATTCTTTTTTTCTTTTTTTTTTTTTGTCTACTATTGATCTCATAATATATTCGCTGTAAAGTGAAAACAAATCCGGTGACAGAATACAGCCAGAATACGAGACATTATAGAAAGACTAGAAAACGAGACACTAAATGAAAGTCTAGAATACGAGACATTAAATAGAGACTAGAAAACGAGACATTAAATGAGTCTTGAATACGATACATTAAATTAAAGTCTAGAATACGAGACATTAAATAGAGACTAGAATACGAGACACTAAATGAAAGTCTAGAATACGAGACATTAAATAGAGACTAGAAAACGAGACATTAAATGAAAGTCTTGAATACGATACATTAAATTAAAGTCTAGAATACGTGACATTAAATAGAGACTAGAATACGAGACACTAAATGAAAATCTAGAATACGAGACATTAAATAGAGACTAGAAAACGAGACATTAAATGAAAGTCTTGAATACGATACATTAAATTAAAGTCTAGAATACGTGACATTAAATAGAGACTAGAATACGAGACACTAAATGAAAGTCTAGAATACGAGACATTAAATAGAGACTAGAAAACGAGACATTAAATGAAAGTCTTGAATACGATACATTAAATTAAAGTCTAGAATACGAGACATTAAAGAGAGACTAGAATACGAGACACTAAATGAAAGTCTAGAATACGAGACATTAAATAGAGACTAGAAAACGAGACATTAAATGAAAGTCTTGAATACGATACATTAAATTAAAGTCTAGAATACGTGACATTAAATAGAGACTAGAATACGAGACACTAAATGAAAGTCTAGAATACGAGACATTAAATAGAGACTAGAAAACGAGACATTAAATGAAAGTCTTGAATACGATACATTAAATTAAAGTCTAGAATACGAGACATTAAAGAGAGACTAGAATACGAGACACTAAATGAAAGTCTAGAATACGAGACATTAAAGAGAGACTAGAATACGAGACACTAAATGAAAGTCTAGAATACGAGACATTAAAGAGAGACTAGAATACGAGACACTAAATGAAAGTCTTGAATACGAGACATTAAGGAGTCTAGAATAAAAGTTACTAAATGAAAGTCTAGAGTACAAGACACTCAGTGAAATTCTAGAATATAGAACATTTAGGAAAAGTCTAGATCACAAGGCCCTGAAAGGAAATATAGACTACGGTAGATTAAAGCAAATCTATAATACAAAATATTACTACCCAAAAATACTTCCGACGCACAACTATACGATTGTAGTTCTATTTTCATTCGACTCCGACTCACTGTTTACAAAACAAACAACCCCGAGTCTCTGTAGTGGCATTTCTCTTTTCATTTCTCGACAAAGAAAACTAATTCTTTGGGATGCGAAAAATATCCGCTATTCAAATACCGGAAACATTTACGCTTGTTCAACAAACAACTTCAGCGACTAGTAGATGTCCACAAATTATTTGAAAACTTGGCATATTTTTTGGACGAGCATCTGGCAAACATGGTTTGAGGTCAGTTTGTTCTTTCTGACAGAGCGGTTCTCATTTTGTGGTGTTTTGTGGTCATCGGTGAAGGGGATTTGTTAAAGGTATTAGTATAGACCAGATGGAGAGGATTTGTTGAAGGTTTTAGTATAGACCAGGTGGAGGAGATTTGTTGAAGGTTTTAGTATAGACAAGGTGGAGGAGATTTGTTGAAGGTTTTAGTATAGACCAGATGGAGAGGATTTGTTAAAGGTTTTAGTATAGATAAGGTGGAGAGGATTTGTTGAAGGTTTTAGTATAGACCAGGTGGAGGAGATTTGTTGAAGGTTTTAGTATAGACCAGGTGGAGAGGATTTGTTGGAGGTTTTAGTATAGACCAGATGGAGAGGATTTGTTGGAGGTTTTAGTATAGACCAGGTGGAGAGGATTTGTTGGAGGTTTTAGTATAGACCAGGTGGAGAGGATTTGTTGGAGGTTTTAGTATAGACCAGATGGAGAGGATTTGTTGAAGGTTTTAGTATAGACAAGGTGGAGAGGATTTGTTGGAGGTTTTAGTATAGACAAGGTGGAGAAGATTTGTTGAAGGTTTTAGTATAGACCAGGTGGAGAGGATTTGTTGAAGGTTTTAGTATAGATCAGATGGAGGGGATTTGTTGAAGGTTTTAGCATAGACAAGGTGGAGGAGATTTGTTAAAGGTTTTAGTATAGACCAGGTGGAGGAGATTTGTTGAAGGTTTTAGTATAGACAAGGTGGAGAAGATTTGTTGAAGGTTTTAGTATAGACCAGGTGGAGAGGATTTGTTGAAGGTTTTAGTATAGATCAGATGGAGGGGATTTGTTGAAGGTTTTAGCATAGACAAGGTGGAGGAGATTTGTTAAAGGTTTTAGTATAGACCAGGTGGAGGAGATTTGTTGAAGGTTTTAGTATAGATCAGATGGAGGGGATTTGTTGAAGGTTTTAGCATAGACAAGGTGGAGGAGATTTGTTAAAGGTTTTAGTATAGACCAGGTGGAGGAGATTTGTTGAAGGTTTTAGTATGGACAAGGTGGAGGGGATTTGTTGAAAGTTTTAGTATAGACAAGGTGGAGAGGATTTGTTAAAGGTTTTAGTATAGACCAGATGGAGAGGATTTGTTAAAGTTTTAGTATAGACCAGGTGGAGAGGATTTGTTAAAGGTTTTAGTATAGACAAGGTGGAGGGGATTTGTTAAACGTTTTAGTATAGACAAGGTGGAGGGGATTTGTTAAACGTTTTAGTATAGACCAGGTGGAGAGGATTTTTTAAAGGTTTTAGTATAGACAAGGTGGAGGGGATTTGTTAAACGTTTTAGTATAGACAAGGTGGAGGGGATTTGTTAAACGTTTTAGTATAGACCAGATGGAGAGGATTTGTTAAAGTTTTAGTATAGACCAGGTGGAGAGGATTTGTTAAAGGTTTTAGTATAGACAAGGTGGAGGGGATTTGTTAAACATTTTAGTATAGACAAGGTGGAGGAGATTTGTTAAAGATTTTAGTATAGACCAGTGAAGGAAGTTTGTTAAAGATTTTAGTATAGACCAGTGAAGGAGGTTTGTTAAAGATTTTAGTACAGACCAGTGAAGGAAGTTTGTTAAAGATTTTAGTATAGACCAGTGAAGGAGGTTTGTTAAAGATTTTAGTATAGACCAGTGAAGGAGGTTTGTTAAAGATTTTAGTATAGACCAGTGAAGGAGGTTTGTTAAAGATTTTAGTATAGACCAGTGAAGGAAGTTTGTTAAAGATTTTAGTATAGACCAGTGAAGGAGGTTTGTTAAAGATTTTAGTATAGACCAGTGAAGGAGGTTTGTTAAAGATTTTAGTATAGACCAGTGAAGGAGGTTTGTTAAAGATTTTAGTATAGAACACTGGAGAAGATTTGTGAAAGGTTTTAGTACAGACAGGTAGAGGGAATTTGTTAAAGGTTTTAAGATAAACTGGTTGAGGGGATTTGTCAAAAATGTCAGTCTATTTTGGTGGAGGAGAATTGTTAAAGGATTAGTTTTTGGTATACATCAGTGGAGGGAATTTGTTAAAGATTATAGTATAGATCAGTGTAAGGGTTTTGACAAAGGTTTTCATAAAGACTGCTGGAGGAGATTTGTCAAAGGATTAGACCAGTGGAGGAGATTTATCAAAGGTTTAGAACACTGGAGGAGATTTGAAAAAAGATTTTAGTATAGACTGGTGGGGGGAGTTTGTCAAAGGTTGTAGTATAGACCAGTGCAGGGAGTTTGTCAAAGGTTGTAGTATAGACCAGTGCAGGGAGTTTGTCAAAGGTTGTAGTATAGACCAGTGGAGGGAGTTTGTCAAAGGTTGTAGTATAGACCAGTGGAGGGAGTTTGTCAAAGGTTGTAGTATAGACCAGTGCAGGGAGTTTGTCAAAGGTTGTAGTATAGACCAGTGGAGGGAGTTTGTCAAAGGTTGTAGTATAGACCAGTGGAAGGAGTTTGTCAAAGGTTGTAGTATAGACCAGTGGAGGGAGTTTGTCAAAGGTTGTAGTATAGACCAGTGCAGGGAGTTTGTCAAAGGTTGTAGTATAGACCAGTGGAGGGAGTTTGTCAAATTTTGTAGTATAGACCAGTGGAGGGAGTTTGTGAAAAGTTGTATAGACCAGTGGAGGGAGTTTGTCAAAGGTTGTAGTATAGACCAGTGCAGGGAGTTTGTCAAATTTTGTAGTAGAGACCAGTGCAGGGAGTTTGTCAAAGGTTGTAGTATAGACCAGTGGAGGGAGTTTGTCAAAAGTTGTAGTATAGACCAGTGGAGGGAGTTTGTCAAAGGTTGTAGTATAGACCAGTGGAGGGAGTTTGTCAAAAGTTGTAGTATAGACTGGTGGAGGGAGTTTGTCAAAGGTATTCGAGGGAATTTGATCAATGTTTTAATATAGACCAGGTGGAGGAAATTTGTTAAAGGTTTTAGTATAGACAAGGTGGAGAGGATTTGTTGAAGTTTTAGTATAGACAAGGTGGAGGAGATTTGTTGAAGGTTTTAGTATAGACAAGGTGGAGAGGATTTGTTGAAGGTTTTAGTATAAACAAGGTGGAGAGGATTTGTTGAAGGTTTTAGTATAGACAAGGTGGAGAGGATTTGTTGAAGTTTTAGTATAGACAAGGTGGAGGAGATTTGTTGAAGGTTTTAGTATAGACAAGGTGGAGAGGATTTTTTTTTTGAATGTTTTAGTATAGACAAGGTGGAGAGGATTTGTTGAAGGTTTTAGTATAGACAAGGTGGAGAGGATTTGTTGGAGGTTTTAGTATAGACAAGGTGGAGGAGATTTGTTGAAGGTTTTAGTATAGACCAGGTGGAGAGGATTTGTTAAAGGTTTTAGTATAGACAAGGTGGAGGAGATTTGTTGAAGGTTTTAGTATAGACAAGGTGGAGAGGATTTGTTAAAGGTTTTAGTATAGACCAGGTGGAGAAGATTTGTTGAAGGTTTTAGTATAGACAAGGTGGAGAAGATTTGTTGAAGGTTTTAGTATAGACAAGGTGGAGAAGATTTGTTAAAGATTTTAGTATAGACCAGGTAGAGGAGATTTGTTAAAGATTTTAGTATGGACCAAGTGGAGGAGATTTGTTAAAGATTTTAGTATAGACCAGGTAGAGGAGATTTGTTAAAGATTTTAGTATGGACCAGGTGGAGGAGATTTGTTAAAGATTTTAGTATAGACCAGGTAGAGGAGATTTGTTAAAGATTTTAGTATGGACCAGGTGGAGGAGATTTGTTAAGGATTTTAGTATAGACCAGGTAGAGGAGATTTGTTAAATATTTTAGTATAGACCAGGTAGAGGAGATTTGTTAAAGATTTTAGTATAGACCAGGTGGAGGAGATTTGTTAAAGATTTTAGTATGGACCAGGTGGAGGAGATTTGTTAAAGATTTTAGTATAGACCAGGTAGAGGAGATTTGTTAAAGATTTTAGTATGGACCAGGTGGAGGAGATTTGTTAAAGATTTTAGTATAGACCAGGTAGAGGAGATTTGTTAAAGATTTTAGTATGGACCAGGTGGAGGAGATTTGTTAAAGATTTTAGTATAGACCAGGTGGAGGAGATTTGTTAAAGGATTAGACCAGTGGAGGAGATTTATCAAAGGTTTAGAACACTGGAGGAGATTTGAAAAAAGATTTTAGTATAGACTGGTGGGGGGAGTTTGACAAAGGTTTTAGTATAGACAAGTGCAGGGAGTTTGTCAAAAGTTGTAGTATAGACCAGTGGAGGGAGTTTGTCAAAAGTTGTAGTATAAACCAGTGGAGGGAGTTTGTGAAAAGTTGTAGTATAGACCAGTGCAGGGAGTTTGTCAAAAGTTGTAGTATAGACCAGTGGAGGGAGTTTGTCAAAGGTTGTAGTATAGACCAGTGCAGGGAATTTGTCAAATGTTGTAGTATAGACCAGTGCAGGAGTTTGTCATAGGTTGTAGTATAGACCAGTGGAGGGAGTTTATCAAAAGTTGTAGTATAGACTGGTGGAGGGAGTTTGTCAAAGGTTGTAGTATAGACCAGTGGAGGGAGTTTGTTAAAAGTTGTAGTATAGACCAGTGGAGGGAGTTTGTCAAAAGTTGTAGTATAGACTGGTGGAGGGAGTTTGCCAAAAGTTGTAGTATAGACTGGTGGAGGGAGTTTGTCAAAGGTTTTAGTATAGACTGGTGGAGGGAGTTTGTCAAAAGTTGTAGTATAGACTGGTGGAGGGAGTTTGTCAAAGGTTGTAGTATAGACTCGTGGAGGGAGTTTGCCAAAAGTTGTAGTATAGACTGGTGGAGGGAGTTTTTCAAAGGTTGTAGTATAGACTGGTGGAGGGAGTTTGCCAAAAGTTGTAGTATAGACCGGTGGAGGGAGTTTGTCAAAAGTTGTAGTATAGACTGGTGGAGGGAGTTTGACAAAAGTTGTAGTATAGACTGGTGGAGGGAGTTTGTCAAAGGTTGTAGTATTGACTGGTGGAGGGAAGCTGCCAAAAGTTGTAGTATAGACTGGTGGAGGGAGTTTGTCAAAAGTTGTAGTATAGACTGGTGGAGGGAGTTTGTGAAAGGTTGTAGCATAGACCAGTTGAGGGAGTTTGTCAAAGGTTGTAGCATAGGGGTAAAAGCTGGCGAACGAAAAGAATAACAAATTTTAAAAAAACTGATGTTAGAAGTAGTGTAGAAAAATTCAAAATAAATCAACACAAACTAAAGACAGCTAACACATTTCAATATTTAGTATATGTCTGCTCGAAAGTTGAAAAACAAAATATCGGCTAGAATAGTACAAACAACAGCAGCCATTTTTAGCATTTTTACCTGTTTCAAATAAACGAAAAGACTTTAACTTTTTCTTGTTGTTTTGTTTTGTTTTGTTTTGTTTTGTTTTGTTTTGTTTTGTTTGTTGTTTTGTCCTAGTCTCGAGGGTGAAATATCACATTGCCCCTTCCGGTAGAGCGCGGTAAAGGGGAAAATGCCACAAAGTTTTTTTTTGTTTTTTTTTTTGTTTTTAAGGTGAAATAAACATTCAGATCTGAACACCAAATGGCGACTGCACTGGGAAAGCTGCCTTTGTAGGCTTCCCGGACAGACCTCAGAAGTGACATAATTGACGTATTGATAGTTCTTCTTCTTTTACTTCTTCCTCTTATTATTCTTACTCTTGTTCAACTAGTTCTTCATCTAGTTCTTCTTCTAGTTCTTCTTCTTCATTTAGTTCTTCTTCATCTAGTTCCTCTTCTACTTCTTCATCCAGTTCTTCTTCTTCATCTAGTTCTTCTTCTAGTTCTTCTTCTAGTTCTTCTTCTTCACCTAGTTCCTCTTCTACTTCTTCATCCAGTTCTTCTTCTTCTTCTAGTTCTTCTTCTAGTTCTTCTTCTTCTTCATCTAGTTCTTCTTCTTCTTCTAGTTCTTCTTCTAGTTCTTCTTCTTCTTCTTCATCTAGTTCTTCTTCTTCTTCTAGTTCTTCTTCTTCTACTAGTTCTTCTTCTAGTTATTCTTCTTCTTCTTCATCTAGTTCTTCTTCTTCTTCTAGTTCTTCTTCTTCTTCTAGTTATTCTTCTTTTTCTAGTTCTTCTTCTTCTTCTAGTTCTTCTTCTAGTTTCTTCTTCTTCTTCATCTAGTTCTTCTTCTACTTCTTCATCTAGTTCTTCTTCTACTTCTTCATCTAGTTCTTCTTCTAGTTCTTCTTCTTCTTCTAGTTCTTCTTCTTCTTCTAGTTCTTCTTCTAGTTCTTCTTCTTCATCTAGTTCTTCTTCTAGTTCTTCTTCATCTAGTTCTTCTTCTACTTCTTCTTCATCTAGTTCTTCTTCTAGTTCTTCTTCTTCTTCTAGTTCTTCTTCTTCATCTAGTTCTTCTTCTAGTTCTTCTTCATCTAGTTCTTCTTCTAGTTCTTCTTCATCTAGTTCTTCTTCTACTTCTTCATCTAGTTCTTCTAGTTTTTCTTCTTCATCTAGTTCTTCTTCTTCTTCTAGTTCTTCTTCTTCTTCTAGTTCTTCTTCTAGTTCTTCTTCTTCATCTAGTTCTTCTTCTAGTTCTTCTTCTTCATCTAGTTCTTCTTCTACTTCTTCATCTAGTTCTTCTAGTTTTTCTTCTTCATCTAGTTCTTCTTCTTCTTCTTCATCTAGTTCTACTTCTAGTTTTCTTCTTCTTCTAGTTCTTCTTCTTCATCTAGTTCTTCTTCTAGTTTTCTTCTTCTTCTAGTTCTTCTTCTAGTTTTTCTTCTTCTTCTAGTTTTCTTCTTCTTCTAGTTCTTCTTCTAGTTCTTCTTCTTCTTCATCTAGTTCTTCTTCTAGTTTTTCTTCTTCTTCTAGTTTTCTTCTTCTTCATCTAGTTCTTCTTCTAGTTCTTCTTCTTCTTCTAGTTCTTCTTCTTCTTCTAGTTCTTCTTCTAGTTCTTCTTCTTCATCTAGTTCTTCTTCTAGTTCTTCTTCATCTAGTTCTTCTTCTACTTCTTCATCTAGTTCTTCTAGTTTTTCTTCTTCATCTAGTTCTTCTTCTTCTTCTTCATCTAGTTCTACTTCTAGTTTTCTTCTTCTTCTAGTTCTTCTTCTAGTTCTTCTTCTTCATCTAGTTCTTCTTCTAGTTCTTCTTCTTCTTCTAGTTCTTCTTCTTCATCTAGTTCTTCTTCTAGTTCTTCTTCTTCATCTAGTTCTTCTTCTAGTTCTTCTTCATCTAGTTTTTCTTCTACTTCTTCATCTAGTTCTTCTAGTTTTTCTTCTTCATCTAGTTCTTCTTCTTCTTCTTCATCTAGTTCTTCTTCTACTTCTTCATCTAGTTCTTCTAGTTTTCTTCTTCTTCTAGTTCTTCTTCTAGTTTTCTTCTTCTTCTAGTTCTTCTTCTAGTTTTCTTCTTCTTCTAGTTCTTCTTCTAGTTCTTCTTCTTCATCTAGTTCTTCTTCTAGTTCTTCTTCTTCATCTAGTTCTTCTTCTTCATCTAGTTCTTCTTCTAGTTCTTCTTCTTCATCTAGTTCTTCTTCTTCATCTAGTTCTTCTTCTTCATCTAGTTCTACTTCTAGTTTTTCTTCTTCATCTAGTTCTTCTTCTTCATCTAGTTCTACTTCTAGTTTTTCTTCTTCATCTAGTTCTTCTTCTTCATCTAGTTCTACTTCTAGTTTTTCTTCTTCATCTAGTTCTTCTTCTTCATCTAGTTCTTCTTCTAGTTCTTCTTCTTCATCTAGTTCTTCTTCTTCATCTAGTTCTTCTTCTAGTTCTTCTTCTTCATCTAGTTCTTCTTCTTCATCTAGTTCTACTTCTAGTTCTTCTTCTTCATCTAGTTCTTCTTCTTCATCTAGTTCTTCTTCTAGTTCTTCTTCTTCATCTAGTTCTTCTTCTTCATCTAGTTCTTCTTCTAGTTTTTCTTCTTCATCTAGTTCTTCTTCTTCATCTAGTTCTACTTCTAGTTTTTCTTCTTCATCTAGTTCTTCTTCTAGTTTTTCTTCTTCATCTAGTTCTTCATCTAGTTCTTCTTCTTCATCTAGTTCTACTTCTAGTTTTTCTTCTTCATCTAGTTCTTCTTCTAGTTCTTCTTCTTCATCTTCATCTAGTTATTCTTCTTTTTCTAGTTCTCCTTTCCTTCCTCATCTGCCTTTCAGCCTCGGGGAGGGGGGGGAGATATATAATTTGCGATCTTTTGCTCTTCTGTTCGCCCCAACTGCTGTTTTGTTTCTTAGTGCTTCTAATGTTCTGTCAATCCATCTTTTTCATGGTCGGCCCTTGGGCCTGGTGTTCTCGCAGCGTTTATTGAAGGCTCGTTGTGTTGTATTTTGATCTTTCTGTCTTGCCATGTGGATAAACTATTTTATCTGTTGTTTCCTTATATATTCTATGGCGGGGGCTATTCCTAGATTATTGTTCTCAGTTCTTCATTTCTGATCTCATCTCTCAGACTGTTTCCTGCCATTCGTCTAACACATTTCATCTCTGTAGAGGTTATTTTTCTTATTGTTCTTGCATCTAGGGTCCAGGTCTGGCATTGGTAGCACAACGTTGGGATGAAGATTGTATTGTATAGTGCTCGTTTTGCCTCCAGAGTTATTTCCTTGTTGGACAATAGTGGTGATAACTGTCCGATGATTTGACAAGCTTTGTTGCATCTTGATTCTATCTCTGCTGTTTGAGAATTATCGTTTGTCATTAGACTTCCTAGGTATTTGAATTCCTCTACTTGTTTTAGTTGTCTGCCTTCTATAGTTCTGTTGATGTTCTGCGATATTCATGACTTCTGTTTTGTTGATTCTCATGTTGTATTTTGCGTCTGTGCTGTTGAGTTTATGTAAGTGTACTTGTGGGTATTTTATTTTTCCATGTATTAGTGCCTGATCGTCTGCAAATAAAAGCTCGTTGATCTCCTCTGTCTCTGATGGGTTGGCTAGCTTGCATATATAGTCCATGTATGTAATAAGCAGTAGGAGGGATAGTACCCACCCTTGTCTTACACCTGATCTAACTTCGAAGTGTCATAGTTAATGTGTAGCTAATAGTAAAGCCCCCCCCCCCCCCCTCTTTCTCCACGGAGGCTTGACAGTCATATTGGGCATATCGTGTGTTAGACCACATATGTGAGTGATATGGTCGGTACATGCGCCATCTGCAACGAGTCAATACCGTTCAATAATTGAACATCTATTGAGGAAGAGGTATGTTTACAGCACACGGTTGGCAGTGTTCCTTAACGTTTGGCTTTTCGTGGCAAGGCGTTGTGCCAAGGAGAACGGGTTCGATCCTGCTTCGGACCATATATTGTTCTTTGTTTTGTTTCTGTTGTTGATTGTTTGTCATTTTTTCCGCGTGCTGTAAACATACCTCTTCCTCTGAATTGATTCACTGATTATCGCCTCGGAAGTTTCCCTCTATAATAATATTTAATTATTATTATTTGTCTCCAATTGAACATCACCTTGTTGCCAGTTTGCCGTGTTATTTCAATAACGCAGTTATTGATGAAGCAGGTCGATCAAAATACTGAAAACTGCCCAAGGCCAGGACGTTTCAATAATGGAAACATGTATCACGGAGTTGTTATCGACATGGGCAGAGAAATTTGTTATCAGAACATCAGAGCTAAAACTTATTATCAAAAAGTGCCATGCCTGCTGGCATAGGTGATCATGTCTCCCCACAACTCTCATTTTCGACAGCTATTTCTCATTTCTGTTGTTGATCTTCTGCCAAGCCATTCTCTTAAGCTGTATAGTATCTTTACTTTTTGCTTCCTCTATCTCTTCGTCCATCAATGTTTTCAGTTGTTGCAATATATTCCAGTTGTTCCATTCTTATTCATCATCATGTCGCATAAAAGTTGGCGTAGGCGATCATATCCTTCCACAAGGAAGCATCGTATCAGTTCTGTTGTTGACTGCTTTCCATGCCATGACACCAAGCTATCCAGTATTTTCTCTCTTTGTCGCCCGCGATCTCTCTTTCATTTTATTTTACCAGTTGTAACCAAGTATTCCAACTTTCCTCTTCTCATGATGTGCCCGAAAAATGTTGATTGTTTCTTTCTGATGTTTTTTAAAAGTTCCCTTTTTGTGTTGGCCTCTTTGAGAACTTCCTCATTGGTCTTTTTAGCTGTCCAGGGAACTTTCAACATTCTTCTGAGAAATCCCATCTCTGTGGCCTCTAATCGTCTTTTCATTTGTTTGTCTACTGTCCATGATTCGCGTCCATAGGACAGGTCAGAATTGGTTCTATATAGCACCGATGAACTCTCCTTCTCACTTCTATGAACATAGATTTGTTGCATAAGATATTTTTCATTTTATGAAATGCTATTTTGGCCTGAGCTATTCTGCATTTTATTTCTGTGGTGCATCTTCCATCTGATGTTATTATTGTGCCTAAGTATTTGACGCGTTGTACTTGTTTCAGATTTGTCCTGTTTATTTTTATGCTGCATGATGGTGATTATTGTTACTTTGATATGACCATTACTTCTGTTTTCTTATTATTCAGACTGAGATCCTTTTTGTTGCTTTCTTCTCATTACATGGCTAAAAAAAATGATGATTGTTTCTTCCAAATATTGGAAATTAGCTCTCTCTATGCTTTAACCTCTTTCAGAACGTTTTCATTACTCTTCTTAGCTGTCCATGGTATTCTCAACATTCTTCTGTAAAAGTACAATTCTACAGCCTGCAGTGATTTTCGTATCTGTTGTCCTATTGTCCATGATTCACATCCATATGTTAAGTCCGGCTCTACTTAATATTTCAGAACTCTTTTTCTTGTTTCCATTATCAGAAATGGATTGCACAGTATCTAAACTAAAGCTAAGAATAGCACAATTTTATATTTACTTACTTATTGCTCCTGCACGATGCAGAAACGTGGACATTAAATGCAAAAAAAGAGCAGAAGATCGAAGCCTTTGAGGTATGCATCGATAAGAAAATGTAGAGAAATGGGTGGAAGGAAAAGAAGACAAACAGGGAAGTTGAAAGTTAAAAAGGAAATGGTTAACACAATTCGAAAAAGACAACAGAAATTTTGTGAACATGTGAAGAGACATATTACCTTTCTAACCGTCACCTTGGAAGGCAAGGTACGATGTAGACAAGGCAAAGGCAGAGCATGACTAAAGTGAACTGATATCATCAAAAGATGCAGAGGTGAGCCTTTGACAATGTGCACCATCAAAACAAGAGACGGGGTTAAATGTCGCTCCTTGGTTTAAATCTTCGACGTGAAGACGGCACCCAATGGTAGAAAACCGACGTGAAGACGGCACCCAATGGTAGAAAATCTTCGACGTGAAGACGGCACCCAATGGTAGAAAATCTTCGACGTGAAGACGGCACCCAATGGTAGAAAATCTTCGACGTGAAGACGGCACCCAATGGTAGAAAATCTTCGACGTGAAGACGTCACCCAATGGTAGAAAACCTTCGACGTGAAGACGTCACCCAATGGTAGAAAACCTTCGACGTGAAGACGGCACCCAATGGTAGAAAATCTTCGATGTGAAGACGGCACCCAATGGTAGAAAACCTTCGACGTGAAAACGGCACCCAATGGTAGAAAATCTTCGACGTGAAGACGGCACCCAATGGTAGAAAATCTTCGACGTGAAGACGGCACCCAATGGAGGTTAACTATCATATATATATATATATACAATGATAGTTGCGGCATACTTCAGCTGGGATCTCCGGAGATCGGGGGTGCAGACCAAGATGACCTCAGCCGTGGCATGGGGCCACCTCCCTACCAGACCACGTGCAGTCAGGAAACTTTTCAAATTCATCCTGAACTGCCACATCTATAGGGCACAAATCAGGCTGTGAGATGCAACGTTATTTATGACGAGAGCGCCGCCCTCCAAGAGAACAACGTTATGGTTGCTTTGTTGCAAGTTCCTTCTGTGCTTTTCCTTATGCATTGCCATTTGGTTGTAACCTTTTCATCATGAATTTCTCTTCTGTACTAAGTCCCCTCTTCGAGCAGCTTCTGATATGTGTTCTTTACTTGTATTGTATAAGTATATTGAACATCTTTTTCATTTAAAGCTTTTATGTTTAGTGGTATTGACGGTGAATTAGTCTTTTGTTTGTTTCTCTTTAGTTTGACTTCATTTTAATCATTATAGGATTGTGATCTGAGTTAAATATTGATACAAATTGCCATGTCATGATTAAAAATTTAGGACGTGAAATATTTGGTATGATGAAGAAGCAAAATATGTACATAATTGGAACCACCAAGGAAGAAGAAACAAGTGGACAATCTAATATACTCCTGGATATGTCTTGGCTTCCTTGATGCTGTTCCGGAACCTATCTTTTATCAGTATGTGATCTATTTGATTAGAACTCTACCCCGATAACCACGTGGTTTGTTGGTTAGTGTTCTGCCCTACCAAAGGAGGAGTAAGACGTCTCCTTTCCTCCGCTAGTCTTCGGGACACCCTTGGGCAAGGTGGAGCTCCCGTTTAGCTCCCCTATCAGGGTTATGTGAAGCCATTGGAGCAGGTGGTGGATGGTGTTGTGGGAGCAGCCGACAAGTAGTGCCGGTTATGGTCCCCACTCCGCGATGGCAGGCAGAGGATCTCATGTATAGAGACAATGGCTGCGATCTCCGACAAGTACAGTCACTGCCAAGAAGGAAAGGAATGGCAAAGCACCTTCTTATATTGCCTAGACTAATCATGACAAACCACGACTTTATATCTACAGCTAACGACTTTAATGGGGACTCCACAACCACCTTGTCCGGTAGGGAGCGTACGTACTGAACCTGGAGTACTGATCTTGCATCTGTCAAAAACACTACAGGCTGTGGGCTAAGATTACTGTTCAGCAGTTTTTCTATTGCCAACTTTATTGCTTGTATTTCTGCATCATAATTGTGACAATATTTCCCTGTTGCTATTTTATTCATATCTCTAGTGTTATTTGGGTACTCTATATATGCACCTGCTCCCCCATTCTTTACTGCATTCTGTGCTGATCCATCTGTGTACACACGGATCCATAGGTCTTGTGGGTATTCTTCATCCAAGAAACTGAGAGTTATTGTTTTTCGCTGTAGACTATTTTGTTCCTCTTTGTCAACTATTCCTTTCATTTCTCTCCGTATTTGAACTGATAATCCCGATTCATCTGTCCAGGGAGTATGTTCAGGTATGGGCAGTAGGGGTTAACAACTCTTGGCATGTCTGGTGTTTGTTTACTAATACGCTTGGCTTGGTGGATAAAACTGCTTCCCTTAAGTCGTCCCAATGCATGATTTTGGAATCGGTCCTTCATTGGATGTCTCGGCATGCATGCAAATTTTTCTGTCTGTATCAGCACCTTTGTGTCTCTCCGTTCTCTCAGTGCTGGTATCCTCCACAATTTCTCCATCTCCAATATTGGTGTTGATTTCATTGCTCCTGTGATGACCTTAAGTGCCTGGTTTTGTACTTTATCCAGTTCTTGCAATGTGGTGTTTGATGCTGAGCACCATGCGGATGATCCATATTCTAAATGTGGGCATATACTCTGTTGGTAAACTTTACTGAGTATTTTCCCACTCGCACCCCATGTGGTTCCACACAGCTTTCTTAGAATAGCCAATTTCCTCCTTGCTTTTTGGGTTGCCTTATTTATCTGCTGTTTTCAAGATATTTTGTTATCAAATGTAACTCCGAGATACGTAGCTTGTATGTCTCCTTTCACAGGTTCATTGTTTATGTAGATGGCTCCTGTTTTTTGTTTTGGGGAGAGAGTGAAAAGTGTAGTACTGCATTTGTCTGTATTGATGCTGATACACCATCTATTTGTCCATGAATTCAGAACATTCATAGCTCTATGCAGCAATTTGGAGGCCATTGTTGCATACTCCTCTGTGCACCACATTATCAAGTCATCTGCATACATTGCCACTTTGATGCCATGTGGTAGTTCAGTAACTAGGTCATTGATGTAGATCAGAAAAAGTGTTGGAGATAGTATCCCTCCTTGTGGAACGCTCTGGCGCAGTAAGACCTTCTTACTGTTAAGACCATCCAGTTGCACTCTGGCTCTCCTGT
This sequence comes from Megaustenia siamemsis, assembly GCA_032433765.1. NCBI lineage: Eukaryota > Metazoa > Mollusca > Gastropoda > Stylommatophora > Ariophantidae > Megaustenia > Megaustenia siamemsis. Next base: position 17,252,691 of record JAVIAB010000159.1, read on the forward strand.
TATGCAGGTATGCTTTGACCCATTTGTACATCCTGCCATTTACTCCATAATTTCTCAGTTTCTTCAAAAGCCCTTCCTTCCATACCTTATCAAATGCTTTCTTTAGGTCTATCCATGCTGCTAGTACCAGTTACTTTTCTTGAAACGCATCCTCAATTTCCTGGGAAAGATAGGTTGCTTGATCTTCGGTAGAGTAACACTGTCTAAAGCCTGCTTGTTGTGGGACAAGGAGATTTTCACTTTCCAGGTACCACTGCAGTCTGAGATTGATTATACGTTCCATTGTTTTACACAAACAGCTTGTAAGGCTGATTGGTCTATAGCTGGATGTCATTGAACCATCTTTTCCTGGCTTTAGTAATGGTATCATAATTGCTTCCCTCCATGCCTGTGGCACTCTATCTGTGATCCAGCATATGTTGTAGATCTGCAGTAGTTTTGCTTTAGCTGCAGTTCCCAAGTTCTTAATCATTTCATTGAAGGACACTCCATCACTGCCTGGTGACTTTTTCATTTTTAATTTGGATATTGCCAGCTCTAGCTCTCTTTGTGTAATGGGTGTTTCCATGACTTCATGTGTGGTCTCTTCTTGTCTTTCCTTTTGTTGTTTTAAACGGGTTTCTTGTCGTTTCTCTAGGCTAATTTCAATATTATTGTCATTTGCAAAGGAGTCTGCAAAGTGATTTGCTGCATGCTTACCTGTTAGGATGTTTCCATCCTTCTTCAGTGTAATTTTGGTGTGTCCTTTCTGTACCCTCATCATTCAGCTGTTTTACAAGCTTCCACACTTTTCTTGTGTCTCGTTCAAGATTCAAGGATTCTGTTTTCTCTTTCCAGCTTCTCCATCTGGCTTGTAGTTTAGTCCATTGAAATTTGGCTTTAGCATGCTGGTAGTTGTTGTGATGTTCTTGGCAAGGGTTATTTTCTGCTTGCTTTCGAGATGTTTCCATGTCATTGTGCAGTTGCTCTAGCTCACTACTCTAGTAAGGTTTGTAGTGTTTCCGTGCCCCTCTAGGTATTGTTTCACTGGCAGCTTGTATTATTAGTCTACTGAATTCATCAACTATTTTGTTGATGTCTCTATCTGTATTTATATCTTTAGTCAGTACACTGGTGTAGTGTTGATACATTTTCCAGTCTGCTTTTTTTGTAATTCCATCTGGAGAGAGTGCTGCTCTCCCAGACGGCCTCATTTTGCACCACTAAAAAGACTGGTCGATGGTCGCTGCCTCCAAGTTGTTTCCCAACAATTCGTGTGATATTCCAATCCAGGTCTGGTGAATGGAAAGCAAGATCTGGTGTAGATGTGGTATGCCATGATCTGGAGTAGAATGTTGATGGATCTGTTGTCTCGTTTAATAGTATAAGCGCATTGTCATTCTGCCAATTTTCAAGTTCTTCACCTCTCTTGTCCATACATTCATAGCCCCAGCTCTGTGAATGGCTGTTAAAGTCTCCACATACAATTATTCTTTCTTTTAATAGAATTGTGTCTAGTGCTAGTGGGCGGTCACTCGAACAGTAGTAGTTAAGTAGGTGAAAGTCTGTATTTTTCTGTCCTGAGGTGCAGTATTTGATATTACGCCCCATCCATATACACTTCAATCTGACATGCATTGATGTTGTTCTTTACAAGTGTCAATATTCCGCCCTTTTGTCTGTTTTTTCTGTCAGATCGGTAACACTGGTATCCCCTAGTCTTCAAGGCTAGTTAATTGTTTAGATGGGTTTCCTGCAAACAGCATATGCTTCACACCGGTTTGCAGGTGGAGTGCACTGGGGTTCCACGGAAGTGATCACTATCCATGTGTCCTCCTAATTGAGAAAAGCAGAAATAGAAGCCAGAAAAGAAAACTCCATACATTCAACTACGAAAAAGAGACCAGGACGTCATTAGCAAAATCAGACATAGGAAACAGAGCGCCCCTCGTAGGAGGCAGGAGAGATGGACGCAGCCACCCTGGTGGAACGTAGGTGTCGAGGAAGCTTGACGGAGCAAGAGACAAACGGCCAAGACATGGCAGAAAGCCAGAAGGAATGGAAGAACACAACCTGAGCTCTTGAAGCGTCTCAAAATAGAGGTGGACCAAAATATGATGCACTTTAAACTATGCGCTAAGCAGGCTAAGGATGCCAAATGGGATGACTTCTGTTAAAAAGTGTGCTCAGAAAAATCGCTCGCCACATTCTGGCGTCTTCATCAGAGCATGAATGGCACAACACGAAACAGAGGCATACCAAACTTTCAGAGCACATGCCGGATATGGCACAAATCTGATGAGAGCAAAGGGAAGGCCCTGCTTACCCGCTACATTGAGCAGACGGACCAAAGAAATGAGGCTGTAAGAATGAGGATACTGGGATCGCTGTCAAAATTGTGTAAGGATGTAGGGCTGGAAGAAGATCTCACAATCACAACCGATACCATTCGCATGACACTTAAAAGGTCACACAACACTGCTCCTGGTCCAGATGGTGTTCGGTACGATGACATAGGCGATTTAGTTGACGACAACTTGACAAAACAGGCCAATGAGTTTAATGCCAGCATTCGGAGTGGCCAGATTAAGGAGGAGTGGCTACACAGCTACTTACTACTGCTACCGAAGCCAAACAAGGACCATTCTCAGATCAGTGCCTACAGAATCATCACAATACAGAACACTGCGGGCAAGCTGCTGGAGAAAATAGTTGCCCATGTCCTCACCTGTCACCTTGAACAGAAACGCGTATTCCCACACACACTCGGAGGTTACAGATATAACAAAGAGACATGGCTCAATGCGGCAGTCTTTGTCTATGACGTCTTCGAAGGTTTCCACAGACGACAGGAGACATGTGCTGCTGCTATAGATCTGGAGGATGAGAGGGAGACATGTACTGCTGCTATAGATCTGGAGGATGAGAGAAGACATGTGCTGCTACTATAGATCTGGAGGATGAGAGGAGACATGTGCTGCTACTATAGATCTGGAGGATGAGAGGAGACATGTGCTGCTGCTATAGATCTGGAAGATGAGAGGAGACATGTGCTGCTGCTATAGATCTGGAGGATGAGAGGAGACATGTGCTGCTGCTATAGATCTGGAGGATGAGAGGAGACATGTGCTGCTGCTATAGATCTGGAAGATGAGAGGAGACATGTGCTGCTGCTATAGATCTGGAGGATGAGAGGAAACATCTGCTGCTGCTATAGATCTGGAGGATGAGAGGAGACATGTGCTGCTGCTATAGATCTGGAGGATGAGAGGAAACATCTGCTGCTGCTATAGATCTGGAGGATGAGAGGAGACATGTGCTGCTGCTATAGATATGGAAGATGAGAGGAGACATGTGCTGCTGCTATAGATCTGGAGGATGAGAGGAAACATCTGCTGCTGCTATAGATCTGGAGGATGAGAGGAAACATGTGTTGCTGCTATAGATCTGGAGGATGAGAGGAAACATCTGCTGCTGCTATAGATCTGGAGGATGAGAGGAAACATCTGTTGCTGCTATAGATCTGGAAGATGAGAGGAAACATGTGTTGCTGCTATAGATCTGGAAGATGAGAGGAGACATGTGCTGCTGCTATAGATCTGGAGGATGAGAGGAAACATCTGCTGCTGCTATAGATCTGGAGGATGAGAGGAAACATGTGTTGCTGCTATAGATCTGGAAGATGAAAGGAGACATGTGCTGCTGCTATAGATCTGGAGGATGAGAGGAAACATCTGCTGCTGCTATAGATCTGGAGGATGAGAGGAAACATGTGTTGCTGCTATAGATCTGGAAGATGAGAGGAGACATCTGCTGCTGCTATAGATCTGGAGGATGAGAGGAAACATGTGCTGCTGCTATAGATCTGGAGGATGAGAGGAGACATGTGCTGCTGCTATAGATCTGGAGGATGAGAGGAGACATGTGCTGCTGCTATAGATCTGGAGGATGAGAGGAGACATGTGCTGCTGCTATAGATCTGGAGGATGAGAATAGACATGTGCTGCTGCTATAGATCTGGAGGATGAGAGGAAACATGTGTTGCTGCTATAGATCTGGAGGATGAGAGGAAACATGTGTTGCTGCTATAGATCTGGAAGATGAGAGGAGACATGTGCTGCTGCTATAGATCTGGAAGATGAGAGGAGACATGTGCTGCTGCTATAGATCTGGAGGATGAGAGGAAACATCTGCTGCTGCTATAGATCTGGAGGATGAGAGGAGACATGTGCTGCTGCTATAGATCTGGAAGAAGAGAGGAGACATGTGCTGCTGCTATAGATCTGGAGGATGAGAGGAGACATGTGTTGCTGCTATAGATCTGGAGGATGAGAGGAGACATGTGCTGCTGCTATAGATCTGGAAGATGAGAGGAGACATGTGCTGCTGCTATAGATCTGGAGGATGAGAGGAAACATCTGCTGCTGCTATAGATCTGGAGGATGAGAGGAAACGTGTTGCTGCTATAGATCTGGAGGATGAGAGGAAACATCTGCTGCTGCTATAGATCTGGAGGATGAGAGGAAACATCTGTTGCTGCTATTGATCTGGAAGATGAGAGGAAACATGTGTTGCTGCTATAGATCTGGAAGATGAGAGGAGACATGTGCTGCTGCTATAGATCTGGAGGATGAGAGGAAACATCTGCTGCTGCTATAGATCTGGAGGATGAGAGGAAACATGTGTTGCTGCTATAGATCTGGAAGATGAGAGGAGACATGTGCTGCTGCTATAGATCTGGAGGATGAGAGGAAACATGTGCTGCTGCTATAGATCTGGAGGATGAGAGGAAACATGTGTTGCTGCTATAGATCTGGAAGATGAGAGGAGACATCTGCTGCTGCTATAGATCTGGAGGATGAGAGGAAACATGTGCTGCTGCTATAGATCTGGAGGATGAGAGGAGACATGTGCTGCTGCTATAGATCTGGAGGATGAGAGGAGACATGTGCTGCTGCTATAGATCTGGAGGATGAGAGGAGACATGTGCTGCTGCTATAGATCTGGAGGATGAGAATAGACATGTGCTGCTGCTATAGATCTGGAGGATGAGAGGAAACATGTGTTGCTGCTATAGATCTAGAGGATGAGAGGAAACATGTGTTGCTGCTATAGATCTGGAAGATGAGAGGAGACATGTGCTGCTGCTATAGATCTGGAAGATGAGAGGAGACATGTGCTGCTGCTATAGATCTGGAGGATGAGAGGAAACATCTGCTGCTGCTATAGATCTGGAGGATGAGAGGAAACATGTGTTGCTGCTATAGATCTGGAGGATGAGAGGAAACATCTGCTGCTGCTATAGATCTGGAGGATGAGAGGAAACATGTGTTGCTGCTATAGATCTGGAAGATGAGAGGAAACATGTGTTGCTGCTATAGATCTGGAAGATGAGAGGAGACATGTGCTGCTGCTATAGATCTGGAGGATGAGAGGAGACATGTGTTGCTGCTATAGATCTGGAGGATGAGAAGAAACATGTGTTGCTGCTATAGATCTGGAGGATGAGAGGAAACATGTGTTGCTGCTATAGATCTGGAGGATGAGAGGAGACATGTGCTGCTGCTATAGATCTGGAGGATGAGAGGAGACATATGCTGCTGCTATAGATCTGGAGGATGAGAATAGACATGTGCTGCTGCTATAGATCTGGAGGATGAGAGGAAACATGTGTTGCTGCTATAGATCTGGAGGATGAGAGGAAACATGTGTTGCTGCTATAGATCTGGAAGATGAGAGGAGACATGTGCTGCTGCTATAGATCTGGAAGATGAGAGGAGACATGTGCTGCTGCTATAGATCTGGAGGATGAGAGGAAACATCTGCTGCTGCTATAGATCTGGAGGATGAGAGGAAACATGTGTTGCTGCTATAGATCTGGAGGATGAGAGGAAACATCTGCTGCTGCTATAGATCTGGAGGATGAGAGGAAACATCTGTTGCTGCTATAGATCTGGAAGATGAGAGAAAACATGTGTTGCTGCTATAGATCTGGAAGATGAGAGGAGACATGGGCTGCTGCTATAGATCTGGAGGATGAGAGGAAACATCTGCTGCTGCTATAGATCTGGAGGATGAGAGGAAACATGTGTTGCTGCTATAGATCTGGAGGATGAGAGGAGACATGTGCTGCTGCTATAGATCTGGAGGATGAGAGGAGACATGTGTTGCTGCTATAGATCTGGAGGATGAGAGGAAACATGTGCTGCTGCTATAGATCTGGAGGATGAGAGGAGACATGTGTTGCTGCTATAGATCTGGAGGATGAGAGGAAACATGTGTTGCTGCTATAGATCTGGAGGATGAGAGGAAACATGTGCTGCTGCTATAGATCTGGAGGATGAGAGGAGACATGTGCTGCTGCTATAGATCTGGAGGATGAGAGGAGACATGTGCTGCTGCTATAGATCTGGAGGATGAGAGGAGACATGTGCTGCTGCTATAGATCTGGAGGATGAGAGGAAACATGTGCTGTTGCTATAGATCTGGAGGATGCATACAACAAGGTACCATTTGAATATCTCATGTATATGCTCCTCAAACTGGCGGTGCACCCCTTCTCATTAGATGGATCGCCGCGGCACTGTTTCAGAGGAAGGTGATACTCAGATGTGGAAGTTGGTCTTCTGAGCCAATATCCATTTGTCCAGGGCTGCCACAAGGTTCACCATTGTCACCAGTTCTATTTAACGAAAATAATGATCACGGAACAACAGCTGGTTGGGAGGGGAAGAACTATGACTTTTGCTCATGATATTCTGGTATATCGACAGGGAAGAGACAGACGGGGAATCGCCTCTACAATGCAAGGCGAACTCGATCACATTTCTTCCTGGTGTGGGGTTTCAGGTGCCTTGGTTAATCCTAATAAAGCATTAGTTTCATGGTTCTCCCTTAACAATCATATCGTTAATACGACCACACCGGTAGTACGAATGGGAGCTGATGAGGTGACCAGGGACAAGTTGATGACATACCTCGGAGTTAAGTTTGATCGCAACCTGTGTTTTCGAGACCACGTCGAACATGCGATAAAAAAATCCCGCAAAGGATTATCCGCCTTGAAGGTCATGGCAGCTGCCAACATCGAGCAGAGGCTACTTATTCTTCTGTTCCAGGGATTAGTCCTCGCACCGATCGAGTATGCCCTGGCCATTCTTACTGTCAGTACGACTCAAATTGATAGGCTGGAGAAAATACAAAATGAAGCCATGCACATTATCCTGGGATGTACGAGGGACACTCCATGTGTAGCAATGAGGTATCTTCTTGACTTTCCAACCATGGATGACAGAATCAAGATCTGGAGAGCACGAGCATACCTGAAGATTAGTACAGATACAGAGCATCCATTGCACCATGTGCTCAACACAGGGAAAGGTGCCAGGCTAAAAAGAGGCAAATCATGGGTGGGCCGAGCAGAAGATGTCATCAAACAGGTCTGTGGGCTTACCAATATCAGCGTTGGGGAGGAGTGGATACCGGTGCCTACGTCTTTCAAGGGGACTTTCTCGTGTATTGTCACACTCGACAAGAAATGTAGGGAACAGAACCCGGTCGTGGTTAATGCTGAGGTCAACGGTCTCATCTGCGATAACACCGATGAGAAAGATGCAGTCATCTATACAGACGGATCTGTAAGACGACACCAAAGAAGTGCATGGGCATTTACAGCACGCTCGGCAGGCAGAATAGTCAAGGAAGACAGTGGTGCATACGCCATGATCACGAGTAGCATGACAATGGAGGTGATGGCAGTGACCAAGGCATTCAAATGGTTAGAGTCACAAGACTACACCCACGCACATATACTGAGTGATTCGATGAGCATGATTAAAAAAGTGGAGGCGGGCTCTGTACGCATGCAATGGGTAGAGTCGTTGCAGAAATCCAAAATACGTAAAGTCACCTTTGTCTATGTCCCTGGACATGCGGGAGTACGGGGAAATGAAAGAGCGGACAGGTTGGCTAGCTGCGCTGTCGTTGAGGACGGGCAACCAATGGATCGGGCGGACATCATCAATGCCCTCCAAGATGTGGGAAGAGCACGGGACTTCGACAAACACAGATCCACATCACTTCTTCGGATGATGGAAATGGGAGTTAAGATGGGCACAGCCAGAAATGAGAAACTTAGTGGCCGTGTAAGAAGACTTATCAACCAACATAGAACTGGAGTTATCAGTCGCTGGACACTGAGGGAATTGCTGAGGAGGGGATCTGAGCACCTACGGACATGTTCGGAGTGCAATGACGATGACCCACAAATAACTCAATAGCATATGCCTTCTTGTTCTTCATGCAGGATATTTTCTAATTCTATCTTTTTACTGTACCCATCTCTTTTGCTGTTGATGCCTTCAGCATTCCAGTGCATTATTTTGAGTGGTCTTATTTTGGATTGGCCAGTAGCTCTATTCTCTCGCCCCCTGACTCCACAGAGCGGTTGAGAAGGACATCCAGTAATAGAGGTTGGGCCCTTTCGAGGCTGAGGGCCCGGCGCTGCACCTGCCTGAGTGTCCATCACAGGGCGAGTGCCATATCGATTTGTGGTTATAGACATACTTCCCATTGGCGTTAGTTCGTGGCATCCTGATTGTTGTAGTGCACCTTTTGGCCGGTTGCCTCCGACTTCAGCACTTAAACTTGCTAGAGCAGACTGTGGTCTTGCTCTGGTGTAGGAAGGCCAGTCTTGGTTTTCAGTCCCTGGTGACTGTTAAGCCCCATTCCCACGACAAGGGGCTGGCCTTGATGACGTTTCTCTTATCTAAATTTCCGTTCTAGCAGTTTTCAATCCTTGTAAATATATTTTATCAAATCTCCTCATTTGTCTCTGTTCTGTGCAAGCAACTCTATCTCGTTGAGGGAGCCGATTCCTGCTGCTCTTGCCTCTGATCATAGTTCTTCTCACTGTCTCTCTGGATTCGGCCTTTTTCCCTCTTACCTGTTGTTTCCCACATGAGGGCTTGCTTTGTTATTCGGTTAGTATCTCTCCTCATCACATGTCCAACATATGACCATAGTCTTTTCTTGATTACTGAAGATATTAGTGGTTGATTGGAGATTTCTCTAATTTCTTTGTTTGTCTTGAATTGACAATATATTCGACATGAAATAAAACATTGACACTTACTCTGAGGAACACTTTCTGGTCGAATCTTTGAATAACATCCGGTCTCGCACTACTGTCTTAGCTTGAACGTGGCTAATTGATGCCGTCCTTGTGGTGGCAGGAGTCTAATGTAGCTAGTCAGTCAGTCAATCAGTCAGTCAGTCTGTTACTCAGTTAGTCAATCATTCAGTCAGTCACTCAGTCAGTCTGTTAGTCAGATAGTCAGTCAGTCAATCAGTCAGTCAGTCACTCAGTCAGTTAGTCAGTCACTCAGTTAGTCAGTCAGTTAGTCACTCAGTCAGTCACTCAGTCAGTTAGTTAGTCACTCAGTCAGTCTATTAGTCAGTTAGTCAGTCTGTCAATCAATCACTCAGTCAGTTAGTAAGTCACTCAGTCAGTCAGTCACTCAGTCAGTTATTGAGTCACTCAGTCAGTCAGTCACTCATCAGTCAGTTAGTCAGTCACTCAGATAGTCAGTCAGTCTGTCTGTCAACCAAATAGAGAGACAATCAAGCACACAACCAAATAGAGAGACAATCAAGCACACAAACAACTAGAGAGACAATCAAGCACACAACCAAATAGAGAGACAATCAAGCACACAACCAAATAGCCAAACAATCAAGCACACAACCAAATAGACTAGCTAGGCAATCAAGTACAGAACCAAATAGACTAGCTAGGCAATCAAGTACAGAACCAAATAGACTAGATAGGCAATCAAGTACAGAACCAAATAGAGAGACAATCAAGCACACACCCAAATAGAGAGACAATCAAGCACACAACCAAATAGAGAGACTATCAAGCACACAACCAAATAGAGAGACAATCAAGCACACAACCAAATAGCCAGACAATCAAGCACACAACCAAATAGAGAGACAATCAAGTACACAACCAAATAGAGAGACAATCAAGCACACAACCAAATAGCCAAACAATCAAGCACACAACCAAATAGCCAGACAATCAAGCACACACCCAAATAGACTAGCTAGGCAATCAACCACTTAATCAAGTAGCAAGCCAATCAACCACACAATCAACCACATAACCAAATAGCCAGACAACCAACCAGACAACCAAATAGGCAGGCAATCAACTATATAATCAACCAACCAGACACCTAGTCAGCCAGTCAACCAGCAGACACTCAACTAACCAACCAATCAACCGTACAACCAAGTGATCAGGCAACCAACCACACAACCAATCTAAAAGCCAACCAACCACACAACCAATCTAAAAGCCAACCAACCACACAACCAATCTAAAAGCCAACCAACCACACAACCAATCTAAAAGCCAACCAACCACACAACCAATCTAAAAGCCAACCAACCACACAACCAATCTAAAAGCCAACCAACCACACAACCAATCTAAAAGCCAACCAACCACACAAACAATCTAAAAGCCAACCAACCACACAAACAATCTAAAAGCCAACCAACCATACAACCAATCTAAAAGCCAACCAACCACACAAACAATCTAAAAGCCAACCAACCACACAACCAATCTAAAAGCCAACCAACCACACAACCAATCTAAAAGCCAACCAACCACACAAACAATCTAAAAGCCAACCAACCACACAACCAATCTAAAAGCCAACCAACCACACAAACAATCTAAAAGCCAACCAACCACACAAACAATCTAAAAGCCAACCAACCACACAACCAATCTAAAAGCCAACCAACCACACAAACAATCTAAAAGCCAACCAACCACACAACCAATCTAAAAGCCAACCAACCATACAACCAACCTGTCATCAACCAAAAATGCAGCCATCTTGCAGACAACCAATCAACCAGTCATCAATACAACCAGCCAGCCAACAAGCTGCCAAGCAACAATCCAGCAGGAAACAAACCAAGCAGTCATCAATACAACCAGCCAGCCAACAAGCTGCCAAGCAACAATCCAACAGGAAACAAACCAAGCAGAGAGCCATCCAGAAATCTGATTTATTTCACAAAGTCCAATTGATTAAATGAAATAATCCGTTTATTTCAGGAAAATGCTGAACTGTGTTATAAAATGAACAGAACAAAACATAACCACCAACTATTTTGTATAACATCATCATCATCAAGTACCGGGCTTGCTGGCGTAGGGGATCATGTCTCTCCACGACTTTCGATCTCGACAGTTATTTATCATTTCTGTTGTTGACCTTCTGCCAAGCCATTCTCTTAAGCTATCTGGTATCTTTTCTCTTTGCTTCCCTCTATCTCTTCGTCCCTCAATTTTCCCAGTTGTTACAATATATTCTAGTTGTTCTCTTCTCATTACATAGCCAAAAATGTTGATTGTTTCTTCCTAATGTTGGAAATTAGCTCTCTTTTTGCTTTGGCCTCTTTCAGAACATTTTCATTACTCTTCTTAGCTGTCCATGGTATTCTCAAATTTCTTCTGTAAAACTACATTTCTACAGACTCCAGTGATTTTCTTGTCTGTTGTCCTATTGTCCATGATTCACATCCATAGGACAACACACATGAAAATCACTGGAGTCTGTAGAAATGTGGTTTTCGTATAACAAGCAAGACAATTTGTATAAAATATTTAATATATAACAACAACAAATGGGCAATGCAATATCTTATTAATGATTTGAAAATAGAAACTACAAATTGTCTTTCACTGATGGCAGTATGAACTATCACTATTGGCATTTTTTAATACTGGGTTGTCTTCCCTCATTGGTTAATTAATCGCTTTGGCAGACTAGACTGGTTAGTTTGTTATTAGAGGCACTGCGAAGAGGTGGAGATGGGTCTGGATGGCTCTGGTTCACCGATACTGTCATAAACCTAAGTCGTATTACATGCCCACTAAGTTTCTCATTTCTGGCTGTGCCCATCTTAACTCTCATCTCTTTCATCCGAAGGAGTGACATAGACTTATGGTTGTCGAAGTCCTGTACCATTCCCACGTCTCTGAGAGCAGTGATGATGTCTGCCCAATCCATTGGTTGACCATCTTCAATGATAGCACACCTAGTCAACCTATCCACTCTTTCATTTCCCTGTACGTCCAGGGTCGTAGACAAAGATAACCCTTCATATTTTTTTTTTACAGTCTGTTACTGGTGGAAGATCTAATATTTGTTTAAATGATAACCAACGGATGTCATCTATTACAGAGTATGAATGTCATCTATTACAGAATACGAATGTCATCTATTACAGAGCACGAATGCCATCTATTACAGAGTACGAATGTCATCTATTACAGAGTATGAATGTCATCTATTACAGAGTATGAATGTCATCTATTACAGAGTACGAATGTCATCTATTACAGAGTAGAGGTAATTATATCACTTCCACATTTAGAATATGTGGTCCTTGTCATGTCTTGTCCTAACTATATATAAAAAAGTACAGGGCCCTGTCATGTCAAGTGGCGTATAGGGAATATGGTGTCAGTGACCATTAATTTTTATAGACTTTCAGCACATGATTTTTATGGTGATGTGGTCGGTATTATGTCCGCGCCGCTTTACTTTCCTAGAAAAAAAATCTGGTACCCATTTAAGGCTGGGTGAATCCGGAAGCTGTCGATCATGATCGAACCAGACCTCTTGTCCTTTGTAGTCCAGTTCATTAACCACTGCGCTATCGCGGCTCCCTCCTAACTATATTTGCCATGAAGTATTAAATGAAGTTGCAGATGCTAATTTAGGCCAGATACTAGTTGTTATTTCACATTCCAGATTATATTGCAAGATTGTTTGGAATAATTGCCCATTGATAAGATCATCAGAAACTCAATAATTCAGTTCACCTTACAACTTTGGCATAAACGGCCACTATTAGCGATCTCCATTGTCTGTCTTGAGCCAGATTTTTAAGCCAGCTGTAGCTAAAGTCAAATTACTCCAGCTCTCTAGCAACTATTCCATGCCAGGTCTTTCTCTTGAAGTCTTGCTGTTTGGAGACCATTAAAGAACTACAGGTGTAGATGTGTACAGCCCTTGGTAAAATTGGCCAATCCAACACCAACTTTTCTTTATAACATCTTTAAGTATAGATGTGTTCAGCGCTCTGAGAATATGGCTTATTTAACATCAGCTTTTCTTTATGACTTCTCTAGGTATAGATGTGTACAGCACTCTCAGAATATGGCTTATTTAACATCATCTTTTCTTTATGACATCTCTAGGTCTGAGAGTGCTGTACACATCTATGCCCATCCAACATCAACTCTTCTTTATGACATCTCTAGGTATAGATGTGTACAGCACTCTCAGAATATGGCCTATCCAACATCAACTTTTCTTACGACATCTCTAGTTATAGATGTGTACAGCACTCTCAGAATATGGCCTATCCAACATCAACTTTTCTTACGACATCTCTAGGTATAGATGTGTACAGCACTCTCAGAATATGGCCTATCCAACATCAACTTTTCTTATGACATCTCTAGGTATAGATGTGTACAGCACTCTCAGAATATGGCCTATCCAACTTCATCTTTTCTTACGACATCTCTAGGTATAGATGTGTACAGCACTCTCAGAATATCGCCTATCCAACTTCATCTTTTCTTACGACATCTCTAGGTATAGATGTGTACAGCACTCTCAGAATATGGCCTATCCAACATCATCTTTTCTCTAAGACCTGTATAGTGATGTTATTAGTGCATGTTTTGAAGAAATTTGTAGCAGGATCTTTGTAGGAGACAATGAATGCTGGACAAAGAAAATTGTTTGTCTCAGTTTTGTGCACAAACACATATTTTGAAGGACCTCTAAATTGAGGCAGATATATTTTGTAACTGTCCATGATTCTGATCCACACAGTAGGATATCGGGGACTGGGTATGTCAAATGTAAGACATTGGCCTCTGGACAGCAAGGTCCAAGGTTTGATCCCCACCACAGTCAGTGGGAGTTTTCCAAAACTCAAATCTGTGGGTTCACTCCCCTGGTTACTGAGATCTGATGTCTACCTCTCTCAGAAAATGGTGAAAAACAGGAGATCCCATGTGCACTTGTATATGCTAGAGATTATGTGTGCACTTGTATATGCTAGAGATCCAACATGCACTTGCACATGCTAGAGATCCAGTGTGCACTTGTATATGCTAGAGATTATGTGCGCACTTGTATATGCTAGAGATCATGTGTGCACTTATATATGCTAGAGATCCAACATGCACTTGCACATGCTAGAGATCCACTGTGCACTTATATATGCTAGAGATCCACTGTGCACTTATATATGCTAGAGATCCAGTGTGCACTTATATATGCTAGAGATCCAGCATGCACTTGCACATGCTGGAGATCCACTGTGCACTTGTATATGCTAGAGATCCACTGTGCACTTATATATGCTAGAAATCCAGTGTGCACTTATATATGCTAGAGATCCAACATGCACTTGCACATGCTAGAGATCCCATGTGCACCTGCACATGCTAGAGATCCCATGTGCACCTGCACATGCTAGAGATCCCATGTGCACTTGCACATGCTATAGATTCTATGTGCACTTATATATGCTAGAGATCCAACATGCACTTGCACATGCTAGAGATCCCATGTGCACTTATATATGCTAGAGATCCAACATGCACCTGCACATGCTAGAGATCCCATGTGCACTTGTATATGCTAGAGATCCCATGTGTACTTATATATGCTAGAGATCCCATGTGCACTTATATATGCTAGAGATCCCATGTGCAGCTGCACATGCTGGAGATCCCTTGGCAGTCTAGAATCAAAAACAGTAAGCCACACAATTACCACTGGTTGGGACTGTAGAGCAAAATCTTCTGCTGAAGAAAGGTATGTATGGCCAAAAGGCACTGATAACACAGCTTTGCAGTAAGCTAGCGGCATGACACATTGATGCTCACTTAATGGGTATATGGTGAGAAGAGAAGACAGTAGAATGCTTGCAAGAACTGAGAGTCACTATGAGTTACAAGATGTTCAGTTGAGGTTAGGGATTATGAGTTATAAGATGTTCAGTTGAGGTTAGGATTATGAGCTACAAGATGTTCCGTTGAGGT
The DNA here is from genome assembly GCA_032433765.1 of Megaustenia siamemsis. Taxonomy (NCBI): domain Eukaryota; kingdom Metazoa; phylum Mollusca; class Gastropoda; order Stylommatophora; family Ariophantidae; genus Megaustenia; species Megaustenia siamemsis. The sequence goes on from JAVIAB010000159.1 coordinate 17,267,830, forward strand.
TAGGATTATGAGCTACAAGATGTTCAGTTGAGGTTAGGATTATGAGCTACAAGATGTTCAGTTGAGGTTAGGATTATGAGCTACAAGATGTTCAGTTGAGGTTAGGATTATGAGTTATAAGATGATCAGTTAAGGTTAGGATTATGAGTTATAAGATGATCAGTTAAGGTTAGGATTATGAGTTATAAGATGATTAGTTGAGGTTAGGATTATGAGTTATAAGATGATTAGTTGAGGTTAGGATTATGAGTTATAAGATGATTAGTTGAGGTTAGGATTATGAGTTATAAGATGATTAGTTGAGGTTAGGATTATGAGTTATAAGATGATTAGTTGAGGTTAGGATTATGAACTACGTGATGTTCAGTTAAAGTTGGGATTATGAGTTATAAGATGTTCAGTTGAGGTTGGGATTTGAATCCCAAAAGAAGTTCAGTTGAGGTTGGGATTAAAAATTACAAGATGTTCAGTTGAGGTTGGGATTATGAACTATGTAATGTTCAGTTAAAGTTGGGATTAAGAATTACATGAGACTGGGATTAAGAATTACAAGATGTTCAGTTGAGGCTGGGATTAAGAATTACAAGATGTTCAGTTGAGGCTGGGATTAAGAATTACAAGATGTTCAGTTGAGGCTGGGATTAAGAATTACAAGATGTTCAGTTGAGGCTGGGATTAAGAATTACAAGATGTTCAGTTGAGGCTAGGATTAAGAATTACAAGATGTTCAGTTGAGGCTGGGATTAAGAATTACAAGATGTTCAGTTGAGGCTGGGATTAAGAATTACAAGATGTTCAGTTGAGGCTGGGATTAAGAATTACAAGATGTTCAGTTGAGGCTAGGATTAAGAATTACAAGATGTTCAGTTGAGGCTGGGATTAAGAATTACAAGATGTTCAGTTGAGGCTGGGATTAAGAATTACAAGATGTTCAGTTGAGGCTGGGATTAAGAATTACAAGATGTTCAGTTGAGGTGTGTACTTTGTTTGTTCTGCCTGGACCCATAAGATTTTCTCACTTGTTTGATCTACTCTGTTGCTATCTGAAGGAAATGGTCTTCTGTTCTGTGCTATATTCATATCAATTGTTGTTGCTATGAGCTATATCAGGTATCTTGAGTGCTACATGTAATCTATTCTTATGTAACACATCTATTCTTATATCAGATATACTGGGTTTTCTGTGTTCTGCATCTGTTTCAAGCATTACTAGACTCGGAAAAAATGACAAATAATCAACAACAGAAAAAAAACCAAGAACAATATATGGACAGAAGCAGGATCGAACCTGTACTCAGTGGCACAGCGCCTTGCCACGAAAAGCCAAACGCTAGGGAACACTGCCACTCAGCTAACTAAAGTTAGGCAAGGCACTGTGCCACTGAGTATGGGTTCGATCCTGCTTCTGTCCAAATATTGTTCTTTGTTTTTTTTTCTGTTGTTGATTGTTTGTAATTTTTTACGAGTGCTGTAAACATACCTCTTCCTCTGAATTGATTCGCTGATTATCGCCTCAGAAGTTTCCCTCTATAATAATATTCATTTATTATTATTTGTCTCAAACATTACTACCTTTACCCCTATATCTTGTATTATGTTTGACCTATTCCTGCGTGATAAATCAGGTTTATTACCCACGGAAAAAATTAAGATTAATTCTTAGTATCCCATGCCATATCAGGCTAATTTCTATGTATCAGATATTTTTCTCTGGGTTATTTCAGGTTTACTCTTGTGTACTGCATCAAATATTTTTCTTTGTACTTTTTCAGGTTTATCTGTCTGAGCTGTATCAGATATTTTTCTCTGTAAAATTTCAGGTTTATTCTTGTGTGCTACATCGGATATTTTCTTTTGTGCTACTTCAGCTTCATTTCTTTGTGCTATTTCAGGTTCATTCTTGTGTGCTACATCAGATATTTTCTTTTGTGCTACTTCAGCTTCATTTCTTTGTGCTATTTCAGGTTTATTCTTGTGTGCTGCATCAGATATTTTCTTTTGTGCTACTTCAGCTTCATTTCTTTGTGCTATTTCAGGTTTATTCTTGTGTGCTGCATCAGATATTTTCTTCTGCATCATTTCAGATTCATTTCTGTGTGGTGCATCAGATATTTTCTTCTGTGCTATATCAGGTCTAGTCATGTTTGCTACATCAGCTATTTTCCTCTGTGGTAAATCAGATTCATTTCTGTGTGGTGCATCAGATATTTTTTTCTGTGCTATATCAGATTCATTTCTGTGTGGTGCATCAGATATTTTCTTCTGTGCTATATCAGATTCATTTCTGTGTGGTGCATCAGATATTTTCTTCTGTGCTATATCAGGTTCATTTCTGTGTGGTGTATCAGATATTTTCTTCTGTGCTATATCAGGTTCATTTCTGTGTGGTGTATCAGATATTTTCTTCTGTGATATATCAGATTCATTTCTGTGTGGTGTATCAGATATTTTCTTCTGTGCTATATCAGGTTCATTTCTGTGTGGTGCATCAGATATTTTCTTCTGTGCTATATCAGGTTCATTTCTGTGTGGTGTATCAGATATTTTCTTCTGTGCTATATCAGGTTCATTTCTGTGTGGTGCATCAGATATTTTCTTCTGTGCTATATCAGGTTCATTTCTGTGTGGTGCATCAGATATTTTCTTCTGTGCTATATCAGGTTCATTTCTGTGTGGTGCATCAGATATTTTCTTCTGTGATATATCAGATTCATTTCTGTGTGGTGTATCAGATATTTTCTTCTGTGATATATCAGGTTCATTTCTGTGTGGTGTATCAGATATTTTCTTCTGTGCTATATCAGATTCATTTCTGTGTGGTGCATCAGATATTTTCTTCTGTGCTATATCAGATTCATTTCTGTGTGGTGTATCAGATATTTTCTTCTGTGCTATATCAGGTTCATTTCTGTGTGGTGCATCAGATATTTTCTTCTGTGCTATATCAGATTCATTTCTGTGTGGTGCATCAGATATTTTCTTCTGTGCTATATCAGGTTCATTTCTGTGTGGTGCATCAGATATTTTCTTCTGTGCTATATCAGGTTCATTTCTGTGTGGTGCATCAGATATTTTCTTCTGTGCTATATCAGGTTCATTTCTGTGTGGTGTATCAGATATTTTCTTCTGTGCTATATCAGATTCATTTCTGTGTGGTGTATCAGATATTTTCTTCTGTGCTATATCAGGTTCATTTCTGTGTGGTGCATCAGATATTTTCTTCTGTGCTATATCAGGTTCATTTCTGTGTGGTGTATCAGATATTTTCTTCTGTGCTATATCAGGTTCATTTCTGTGTGGTGTATCAGATATTTTCTTCTGTGCTATATCAGGTTCATTTCTGTGTGGTGCATCAGATATTTTCTTCTGTGCTATATCAGGTCTATTCATGTGTGCTACATCAGCTATTTTCCTCTGTGGTAAATCAGGTTCATTTCTGTGTGGTGCATCAGCTATTTTCTTCTGTGCTATATCAGATTCATTTCTGTGTGGTGTATCAGATATTTTCTTCTGTGATATATCAGGTTCATTTCTGTGTGGTGTATCAGATATTTTCTTCTGTGCTATATCAGGTTTATTTATGTGTGGTGCATCAGTTATTTTCTTCTGTGCTATATCAGGTTTATTTATGTGTGGTGCATCAGTTATTTTCTTCTGTGCTATATCAGGTTTATTTATGTGTGGTGCATCAGTTATTTTCTTCTGTGCTATATCAGGTTTATTTATGTGTGGTGCATCAGTTATTTTCTTCTGTGCTATATCAGGTTTATTTATGTGTGGTGCATCAGTTATTTTCCTCTGTGCTATATCAGGTTTATTTATGTGTGGTGCATCAGCTATTTTCCTCTGTGCTATATCAGGTTTATTTATGTGTGGTGCATCAGTTATTTTCTTCTGTGCTATATCAGGTTTATTTATGTGTGGTGCATCAGCTATTTTCCTCTGTGCTATATCAGGTTTATTTATGTGTGGTGCATCAGTTATTTTCTTCTGTGCTATATCAGGTTTATTTATGTGTGGTGCATCAGCTATTTTCCTCTGTGCTATATCAGGTTTATTTATGTGTGGTGCATCAGTTATTTCTTCTGTGCTATATCACAGTGTGCTATATCTAATTTATTTCTCTGAGAATCTTCACTCCCCTTTCGATCAACCCCAGCTTTAAACTCCAATCGCTGCTCGAAATTCTTGCCCTGCTCAAAACATCTCATTTGAGCGGCACTGCCAGTTAGAAAAGCTTGGCCTGTATCGTTACCACGACCTAAACTAGTCCTCTGATATCCCAAAAATGTGCCATGTTTCAAAGGTACTGGTTTCTCAGAAATATCCTTTAACTGTGACTTAACTTCGACTGAATTTTCATTTAGTCTACTAATGATACTTTGCGAAGTATTACCACTTAAAGATGGATGCTTACGTCTGTCCTGATTTGAATCGCAACATATCAAATCTATTTTTAGATCTTGTTCGTATTTCTTTATGTGTGGTTGATTGAATCGCAATTCAAATTTTGATAAACCCAGACTTAAGTTCCTGGTAATTGGGGGATGGTTGGTATCAGAATTTGCTTTCACTGCTGCTGGTTTGTAACCCTCTTCAGTGCTTGCACCATCACAAGAAATCAAATCTTCAAGACTTCGACTTTTAATATGCATTTTCTCACCATCAGTTTTGTGACTTTGCATTCTAGGTGGTGGTCGTCTTGGATGTGGAGCTACGATTTTGTTTTCGTTGGAGACGTTTAATTGATGCCGTGGTGAGGTAGGTGATGAAGGCACAGAGGAAGATGTCGCATTTCCTACTTGTTTCTGGAAAAAAGTTAAACAGAGGTGGGAAAAATGTGACCAAAATAAATTAAAATGATGAAAATTAGCTTTTTTATTTTTAAATAAGAAAGAAGGATGAAAGGTCAGAACTACAGAATGAAGAAGAAAGAATGATAAGTTAATGAATAAGGAATAATAGGGATAAGGAAGGAATAGAGAGGGAAAATGATGAAAAGTAGTAACAAATAAGGGGTGGAAAAAGATGAATTAAAGATGGCATGTAGGAAGAAAAGAAGGACATACAATAAAGAAGAAATTACATGAAAAAGCAATTAAGATTGATTGGAACATTTAATTTTCCATATGATGTTGAGAGACAAGAGATAGTGAGGTAGGTAAAGTAAGTAGACTAATCAGGGAGGGGAGGGAGGGAGGGAGGGAGGGAGGGGGAGGGAGGGAGGGAAGGAAGGAAGGAAGGGAAGGAAGGAAGGAAGGAAGGAAGGAAGGAAGGAAGGAAGGAAGGAAGGAAGGAAGGAAGGAAGGAAGGAAGGGAAGGAAGGAAGGAAGGAAGGAAGGAAGGAAGGAAGGAAGGAAGGAAGGAAGGAAGGGAGGGAGGGAGGGAGGAGGGAGGGAGGGAGGGAGGGAGGGAGGGAGGGAGGGAGGGGGAGGGAGGGAGGGAGGGAGGGAGGGGAGGAAGGTAGGAGAGCAAGGGGAGGAAGGTAGGAGAGCAAGGGGAGGAAGGGAAGGAAGGGGAGGAAGGAAGGAAGGAAGGGGATGAATACTGATGCAAGAGAGGCAGGAAAGAAAGAAAGACATGAAAAGAAAGAAAGACACACTGAAGGAAGGTAGGAAAGCAAGAAAGCAAGAAAAAACAAAGAAAGACATAGAAAGTAAGAAGGAAGGAAAGAAGGATGGAAGAAAGGAAGGACATGACAAGTAAGAAAGGAAGTATGAAAAAAAGGACATGAAAAAAAAGAAAGAAAGAAAGAAAGAAAGAAAGAAAGAAAGAAAACATTTTATCTCTAATTTCTCTCTAGACTGAGAACTGTTCCCTCCACATTTTCCTGATATATGAACCCAAAAGCCACATTCAGAATGAAAGCACTATCCGTCCTATGTACATCAAATTACAGCTCAAAATGTACATGGATCTACATCATTATCATCAGGTACCAAGCCTGCTGGTGTAGGTGATCATGTCTCTCCACAACTTTCGTTCTCGGCAGCTATTTATCATTTCTGTTTTTTTACCTTCTGCCAAGCCATTCTCTTAAGCTGTCTGGTATCTTTTCACTTTGCTTCCTTCTATCTCTTCGTCCCTCAATTTTCCCAGTTGTTACAATATATTCCAGTTGTTCTCTTCTCATTACATGGCCAAAAAATGATGATTGTTTCTTCCTAATATTGGAAATTAGCTCTCTTTTGCTTTGGCCTCTTTCATTACTCTTCTTAGCTGTCCATGGTATTCTCAACATTCTTCTTTAAAACCACATTTCTACAGCCTCTAGTGATTCGCACATCATGGATAGCATGTATAAGGAATCATTTGAGACTGTGCTAAGGCAAAACACAGGAGAGAAAAGACTCATGAAAAAGGATGGAAAACCCTGTGGATTAGTGGGTCTGACTTGTTCATTCTGTGGCCGTCTGTTTGTCAAACATTGGTAGAATTAGCCACGAGAGAAGCTGTTTGACAAAAACAAAACCTCAAAAAATACACAATAGCCTCCACTAGACCGTCGGACAAGACAAAAAAGGGCCATATATATATATATATATAGTGATTTTCTTCTCTGTTGTATCTATGTACACAATAGCCTCCACTAGACCGTCGGACAAGACAAAAAGGGCCATATATATATATATATAGTGATTTTCTTCTCTGTTGTATCTATGTACACAATAGCCTCCACTAGACCGTCGGACAAGACAAAAAGGGTCATATATATATATATTGATTTTCTTCTCTGTTGATCTATGTACACAATTGCCTCCACTAGACCGTCGGACAAGACAAAAAGGGCCATATATATATATATATATAGTGATTTTCTTCTCTGTTGTATCTATGTACACAATAGCCCCCACTAGACCGTCGGACAAGACAAAAAGGGCCATATATAAATAGTGATTTTCTTCTCTGTTGCATTTATGTACATAAACTTAACAGAAGCTCCATAATGAGCATACAAACTTACATGTGGTTCGGATGATGTTCCACTTGCAGAAGCCGAGACAATATCGTTCTCACTTGTTGATGAGATAATCTGCATGAAATTAAAACAGAAAAATAAACACTGGGTGGGTTAGTTCACTTGTTAGTGTGGTAGCTTCTTCATTACTTTACTTAGAAAAAGATGAAAAGGTAACAGTAAAGGTAAAGTAGAGGTAAAGTAGAGGTAAAGTAAAGGTAAGGTAGAGGTAAGGTAGAGGTAAGGTAAAGGTAATGTAGAGGTAAGGTAGAGGTAAGGTAGAGGTAAGGTAGAGGTAAGGTAGAGGTAACGTATAGGTAAGGTAGAGGTAAAGTAAAGGTACGGTAGAGGTAAGGTAGAGGTAAGGTAGAGGTAAAGTAAAGGTAAGGTAGAGGTAAGGTAGAGGTAAGGTGAAGGTGCGGTAGAGGTAAGGTACAGGTATGGTAGAGGTAAGGTAGAGGTAAGATGAAGGTACAGTAGAGGTAAGGTAGAGGTACAGCAAAGGTATGGTAGAGGTAAGGTAGAGGTAAGGTGAAGGTACGGTAGAGGTAAAGTAGAGGAAAGGTAGAGGTAAAGTAGAGGTAAGGTAGAGGTAAGGTAGAGGTAAAGTAGAGGTAAGGTAGAGGTAAGGTAGAGGTAAAGTAAAGGTAAGGTAGAGGTAAGGTAGAGGTAAGGTAGAGGTAAAGTAAAGGTAAGGTAGAGGTAAGGTAGAGGTAAGGTAGAGGTAAAGTAAAGGTACAGTAGAGGTAAGGTAGAGGTAAAGTAAAGGTAAGGTAGAGGTAAGGTAGAGGTAAGGTAGAGGTAAAGTAAAGGTAAGGTAGAGGTAAGGTAGAGGTAAGGTAAGGTAGAGGTAAAGTAAAGGTAAGGTAGAGGTAACATAGAGGTAAGGTAGAGGTAAAGTAAAGGTAAGGTAGAGGTAAGGTAGAGGTAAAGTAAAGGTAAGGTAGAGGTAAGGTAGAGGTAAGGTACAGGTATGGTATAGGTAAGGTAGAGGTAAGGTAGAGGTAAGGTAGAGGTAAGGTAAGGTAGAGGTAAAGTAAAGGTAAGGTAGAGGTAAGGTAGAGGTAAGGTAGAGGTAACGTATAGGTAAGGTAGAGATAAAGTAAAGGTACAGTAGAGGTAAGGTAGAGGTAAGGTAGAGGTAAAGTAAAGGTAAGGTAGAGGTAAGGTAGAGGTAAGGTGAAGGTGCGGTAGAGGTAAGGTACAGGTATGGTAGAGGTAAGGTAGAGGTAAGATGAAGGTACAGTAGAGGTAAGGTAGAGGTACAGCAAAGGTATGGTAGAGGTAAGGTAGAGGTAAGGTGAAGGTACGGTAGAGGTAAAGTAGAGGAAAGGTAGAGGTAAGGTAGAGGTAAGGTAGAGGTAAAGTAGAGGTAAGGTAGAGGTAAGGTAGAGGTAAAGTAGAGGTAAGGTAGAGGTAAGGTAGAGGTAAGGTAGAGGTAAAGTAAAGGTAAGGTAGAGGTAAGGTAGAGGTAAGGTAGAGGTAAAGTAAAGGTAAGGTAGAGGTAAGGTAGAGGTAAGGTAAAGGTAAAGTAAAGGTACGGTAGAGGTAAGGTAGAGGTAAGGTAGAGGTAAGGTAGAGGTAAAGTAAAGGTAAGGTAGAGGTAAGGTAGAGGTAAGGTAGAGGTAAAGTAAAGGTAAGGTAGAGGTAAGGTAGAGGTAAGGTAAGGTAGAGGTAAAGTAAAGGTAAGGTAGAGGTAACATAGAGGTAAGGTAGAGGTAAAGTAAAGGTAAGGTAGAGGTAAGGTAGAGGTAAAGTAAAGGTAAGGTAGAGGTAAGGTAGAGGTAAGGTGAAGGTGCGGTAGAGGTAAGGTACAGGTATGGTATAGGTAAGGTAGAGGTAAGGTGAAGGTACGGTAGAGGTAAAGTAAAGGTAAGGTAGAGGTAAGGTAAAGGTACGGTAGAGGTAAGGTAGAGGTAAGGTAGAGGTAAGGTAAAGGTAAGGTAGAGGTAAGGTAGAGGTAAGGCAAAGGTATGGTAGAGGTAAGGTAGAGGTGCGGTAGAGGTAAGGTAAAGGTATAGTAGAGGTAAGGTAGAGGTAAGGTGAAGGTACGGTAGAGGTAAAGTAAAGGTAAGGTAGAGGTAAGGTAGAGGTAAGGTAGAGGTAAGGTAGAGGTAAGGTAGAGGTAAGGTAGAGGTAAGGTAGAGGTAAGGTAGAGGTAAGGTAGAGGTAAGGTAGAGGTAAGGTGAAGTACAAGATTTGAACCGGCTTCATAGCATGCAAGTTTTCACCCATATGTACTTGGCCTTCTATCCAGAAGTGTTCGGAGACTTCTGGATAGTGTTGCTTAAAGCATAGAAACTCATGATGCGAGGCGGCATTCCTCACCTTCCTAGAGTACTACCCTGGTACCTATTTCTGCCAGCAGCTGGGTCATCCGCGGGGGTATTTTTTATTCTAACCACATGTACAACTCACACCGCTTCCTGTGGGAATCAAACACAGGTTGTCTGAACATCGGTAGCTCAGTCAAGTGGTTTTCCCAACTAGGCTACCAAGGCCCCCTAAACAAAAAAATGAAAAAATGAAAAGAGCCCAATCACACCGTTTAGTGTATAAGGAATATGGTGTTGGCACTCATATTATTTTATAGACAGTTAGCACATTATTTTTTGGGTAATGTGATCAGTATTACACTCATGCCGATTTACTTTCCCAGAATAAAACTACTGTACCCACTTAAGGCTAGATGAACCTGGAAACTTGCGATCAGGTTTGACAACTTATTTCTAGTTCTTACGAAATACAAAAGGTTACCTAACCATCCCCTGCACCAAAAAATAGCTGGTTTCAGAAAAGGAAGACTAAAGAGGAGCAATTTCATGGAAATCTCCAAAGAATTGACAACTATCCAGTACTGTCCATAACAATGGCCAAAGCCCATATGCCCATCAAGCATGACTCCCCACAGGGAAATATAAAATACCAGTACTTAAGGAAGTCATAATAAGAATCATGAAAAGAGGCACCCAAACAGACACAGAGAGAAAACACATAGCAGAAAAACACATAAATGACAACTACTCATAGGACTCCTGGTCACACATATACACAGATGGCTCTGCTACAAATGCCACCAGAAATGAAGGAGGAGGTGTGTTGTTAATGCTGAATAACCAGGAAGAGATCACCAAGTCAATAGCTACTGGGAAAATTCTCAAACAACTATAAAGCACAAACTAAAGCCCTCAAAGATGCTGCAAAACTGGCTATCACAAAAATAATGTGCAGAAGAAATTGGTGATACTGACTGATGCACTGTCAGTCCTTACAGCTGTAAAAACCCTCAGGAACAGTGAATTCAATGTTATGCGCCTACTAACGAAGCTGATGATGAAGTTAAGGACGATTTTTATAACCAACTGCAACAACTTATAAACAAAATACCAAAACACGATCTTTTAATTGTAATGGGAGATTTCAATGCCAAAGTGGGACAAGATAATGCAGGAGTGGAACATGTGATGGGGAGAGAAGGCTGTGATAATACTAGTCAGAATGGAGAAAGATTAATAGAATTATGTTTAATAGAAAATTTAGTTATAGGTGGGACATTATTTCCACACAAAAATATTCACAAAACAACATGGATATCTCCTGATGATAGAACCTCCAATCAAATTGACCACTTATGTATTAAACAACAATTCAGATCATCATTAATAGATGTAAGAGCTTACAGAGGTGCTGATGTTAATAGTGACCACAACCTGTGCATTGGGAAAATAAGATTAAAATTTAGAAACCAACAGAAGAGGTCAATTACACATAAAATTGATAGTCATAAACTGAAAGATGAAGCCATAAAGGAAAAGTTTAACATAGAGCTAAGTAATTGTTATACAGCACTCGGTGAAATAGACTTAGATATCAATGAGATGTGGGACTCACAGAGCAAAATACTAATGACAGCAGCAGAAGCAAGTGCTGGACTGAAGAAAATGGAAAAACGAGCTTGGATCTCAGACACCACGTGGAAATACATCAAAGAAAGAAGAGAAGCGAAGAGAGCCATGACTAATGTAAAGACAGATCTTGGAAAGGTTCTGGCAAAAGCAACATACAAAGAATTAGACAACAAAGTGAAAAGTTCAGCAAGAAGAGATACAAGAGCTTATATAGACAATTTGGCAGAGAAAGCAGAGACAGCTGCAATTACAGGAGACAGCAGAACTCTTTATACTGTGCAAAAGATGCTGACAAACACCTATACATCCAGTGGAACACCAATTCTAGACAAATCTGGATCAATGCTAACAACAAGCGCAGACATAAAAGCCCGTTGGGCGGAACACTTCAAAGAAATTCTTAACCGTCCACTACCCCACAGTTTAATAGATTTTGAAACTGAAACACCAGCAGCAGAATTAAATGTAAATTTAGATGACTTCACCTTGAGTGAAATAGAAACCACCTTAAAGCTTATGACCAATAACAAGGCTGCTGGAGAGGATAAGTTAACAGCTGAGATCCTCAAGGCAATTGATAGCCATAATCTAATACATCTCCAAAAAATGTTCAACATCATTTGGAAAACAGAGAAGACGCCTCATAAATGGAAAAAAGGAATCATTGTTAAGATCCCAAAAAAGGGCAATCTTAGAGATTGTAACAACTGGAGAGGCGTGACACTTTTGTCAGTTGCCTCAAAGTTATTCTGCAAAATCATCCTAAATAGAATACAGGATTCAATAGATACAGTAATGCGTGAAGAACAGGCTGGGTTTAGAAAAGGGAGAAGCTGTATTGACCACATTTTCACTCTACGACTTATATTGGAGGAACACATTGAAAAGCAAAAACCGTTTGTACTTAACTTCATCGACTTCAAAAAAGCATTTGATAGTATTCATAGAGATTCTTTGTGGAAAATTCTGAAGCAATATGGTTTACCATCAAAAATCATAAATATTATCAAAGACATGTATGATGGTTACACATGTGCAGTTCGAACAGAGGAAGGACTGAGCGAATGTTTCCCAATAGAAACTGGGGTTAAACAAGGATGTATTTTATCGCCCTTGTTATTTGGAATTGTTATGGACTTCATAATGAAGAAATGCTGCACTGGTAATAAAGGCATCGAATGGATACAAGGAGACCATTTGGAAGACCTCGACTTTGCTGATGACATAGTTCTCATCAGCAGTCAGATAAAAACGATGCAGGAAAACACAAATGAACTATCATCAATAGCCAGCAAAATTGGGCTTGAGATCAATCATGAAAAGACTAAAGTCATGACTAGTTTAATTCCAACAGGTGACAAAATATACATGGAAAACAAACCAGTTGAAGAGATCGATCACTTTATCTATCTTGGAAGTCACATTGATCGAGAAGGGGATACGAGCAAAGAAATTAAAATCAGAATAGCTAAAGCAGCAATGTCTTTCAGAAGCCTTGAAAAGTTGTGGAAATCAAAACTTATCAGCACAAACACAAAACTTAGGCTATTCAAATCAAATGTACTATCAACCCTTACGTATGCGTGTGAAAGCTGGAAAACAACAAGAGATATAGAAACAAAGTTGAACGCATTCGAAAATAAATGTCTAAGGAAAATACTTGGTATAGCATGGAACGAATTCAAAACAAATGAGGAAATTAGAGAAATCGCCAATCAACCACTAATATCTTCAGTAATAAAGAAAAGACGATGGTCATACGTTGGACATGTGATGAGAAGAGATAATAACCGAATAGCAAAGCAAGCCCTCATATGGGAAACAACAGGTAAAAGAAAAAGAGGAAGACCCAGGGAGACACTGAGAAGAACATTGATGAGAGAGGCAAGAGCAGCAGGAGTCGGCTCCCTCAATGAGATAGAACTGCTTGCACAGAACAGAGACAGATGGCGAGATTTGATAAAATATCTTTAAAAGAAAACTGCTAGAACAAAAAATCCATATAGGAGAAGGTGTATCTTGGTCTACGCCCTATGGGCCGGTTACGGCTCGAAAGGTCAATAGATAGAGATAGATAATCATAGAAGAAGAAGAATTATTAGTTCTCCAGTTCACTAACCACTGAGCTATCGAGGTTCCATTATTCACTTTGGTAATTATTCTCTCTCTCTCTCTCTCTCTCTCTGTCTCTCTCTCTCTCTCTCTCTCTCCATGTTTAAGAAGCTTTTGCTCATGGTACATATTTTTCACTTTTGTGAGGATGGAGTTTGCAGTTCTCTCCAAGTCGCACCATCCCCTCCTGTTTTTGCTGTATGTGTATGTCCCATGTTGTTGGGCCAGGTTTGCACCATCCCCACCTGTTTTTGCTGTATGTGTATGTCCCATGTTGTTGGGCCAGGTTTGCACCATCCCCTCCTGTTTTTGCTGTATGTGTATGTCCCATGTTGTTGGGCCAGGTTTGCACCATCCCCTCCTGTTTTTGCTGTATGTGTATGTCCCATGTTGTTGGGCCAGGTTTGCACCATCCCCTCCTGTTTTTGCTGTATGTGTATGTCCCATGTTGTTGGGCCAGGTTTGCACCATCCCCTCCTGTTTTTGCTGTATGTGTATGTCCCATGTTGTTGGGCCAGGTTTGCACCATCCCCTCCTGTTTTTGCTGTATGTGTATGTCCCATGTTGTTGGGCCAGGTTTGCACCATCCCCACCTGTTTTTGCTGTATGTGTATGTCCCATGTTGTTGGGCCAGGTTTGCACCATCCCCTCCTGTTTTTGCTGTATGTGTATGTCCCATGTTGTTGGGCCAGGTTTGCACCATCCCCTCCTGTTTTTGCTGTATGTGTATGTCCCATGTTGTTGGGCCAGGTTTGCACCATCCCCTCCTGTTTTTGCTGTATGTGTATGTCCCATGTTGTTGGGTCAGGTTTGCACCATCCCCTCCTGTTTTTGCTGTATGTGTATGTCCCATGTTGTTGGGCCAGGTTTGCACCATCCCCTCCTGTTTTTGCTGTATGTGTATGTCCCATGTTGTTGGGCCAGGTTTGCACCATCCCCTCCTGTTTTTGCTGTATGTGTATGTCCCATGTTGTTGGGCCAGGTTTGCACCATCCCCTCCTGTTTTTGCTGTATGTGTATGTCCCATGTTGTTGGGCCAGGTTTGCACCATCCCCTCCTGTTTTTGCTGTATGTGTATGTCCCATGTTGTTGGGCCAGGTTTGCACCATCCCCTCCTGTTTTTGCTGTATGTGTATGTCCCATGTTGTTGGGCCAGGTTTGCACCATCCCCTCCTGTTTTTGCTGTATGTGTATGTCCCATGTTGTTGGGCCAGGTTTGCACCATCCCCTCCTGTTTTTGCTGTATGTGTATGTCCCATGTTGTTGGGCCAGATTTGGTGTCAAAGTCGCACCATCCCCTCCTGTTTTTGCTGTATGTGTATGTCCCATGTTGTTGGGCCAGATTTGGTGTCAAAGTCGCACCATCCCCACCTGTTTTTGCTGTATGTGTATGTCCCATGTTGTTGGGCCAGGTTTGGTGTCAAAGATCAATCTTTCTTCCTCTTGTACCCGTTCGGATGTTGAGGGAGGTACAAAATTTTGATTCTCGTCCTTTGGCAACTTTAACCATTATCAAATTATGTTGTCATAGCGCTTTTTTGCTGTTGTCTGTCTGTCTACCCAGTTGGTCTGTCTCTTGCTCTTCTCCCTTCTCCTCTTTTAATATATACTTTGTAGGGTAGGGAATCTGACAGCACTCTTTCTGGATGGGTAAACCAATTTATTAGTTGTCTGGATGCAGCATAGGATCGGTCCAATGCCTACTCTTTCACTTATAACGTCATTTCTAATTCTGTCTTTTCTGGTCTTTCTGTCTTTTCTCCACACGTTTTTCTCTGACATTTCTAAGTAGTTTTATTTACCAAGTTAAATGAATTTGTAGACAAACACCAGACATACCAAGAGTTGTCAGCCCCTTACTGCCCATACCATAACAGACCCCCTGGACAGAGGAATCTGAATTGACAATACAAATACGGGCAGAAGTGAAATGAATACTTGACAAGGGGGAATAGAATAGTCTACAGCGTAAAACAATCGCTCTTAGTTTCTCGGAAGGAGAATACCCACAAGACATATGGATTCGTGTGTTCAAAAGGAAGGCACAACAAGCACATAACCAGAAGCACCAGTTACATACCATCATAAGAAACAGATAATCAAATCAATCAGAGGACCACAAGCCCCAAATCAGGATGCCTTTCATAATATGAATAGATATGAACAAGTTATCATTATACGCCTCAGAACAGGACACAATTGATTCCACAATCTATCTATCTTTCGTTCTCCCGAAGTAATGTCTATATCTGCAATGTCGTTTCCTATATAAATTTTACTGTCTTTTGTAATTCTTGCAGTGGCCCATATAGTTTTGTCTGTAGTATTGTATCTATGGGCCAATGGATTTTCCTCAGTCTACTATATTCAGTGCAATCTTGAAGTATGTGTTCAGCAGTCTGGGGTGCCTGTCCACATGTACAAGTAGTTGATGTGCCGATCTTGAATTTTGTATACATGTGACTATGGAGTCGATTGTGTCCTGTTCTTAGGCGTATAATGATAACTTGTTCATATCTATTCATATTATGAAAGGCATCCTGATATGGGGCTTGTGGTCCTCTGATTGATTTGATTATCTGTTTCTTATGATGGTATGTAACCGGTGTATCTAGTTGTCCGCCTGTTGAACCTTTCTTTGCCAACTGATCTGCTTTCTCATTTCCTGGTATTCCACAGTGAGATGGGATCCACTGCAGGGTAACCCTGTGGTGCTTGCAGAGTTCAGTCAATAAGGTCTGCAGATGTGGTAATTTTCTGGATTGTAGTGCCTGGAGTACTGACCTTGCATCTGTCAAAAACACTACAGGATGTGGGCTAAGATTACTGTTCAGCAGTTTTTCTATTGCCAACTTTATTGCTTGGATTTTACAGTCAGATGTACATAGAATTCAAGTTTGGAACCTCAGCCACTTGTACATGTGGACAGGCACCCCAGACAGCTGAACACATACTTCAAGACTGTACTAAATATAGTAAATAAAAAGTAAAGTGAGTCTTCATGCCAAGTGTCTTATAGGAAATATGATGTTAGTGACCATAATTTTTAAAGACCTTCGGCACATAATTTTTGGGGTAATGTAGTCGATGTTATGCACACACCGCTTTACTTTATCAGAAAAAAATTCTGGCACCCATTTAAGGCTGGGTGAACCTGGAAGCTGTCCATCAGGATCAAACCCGACCTCTTGTCCTTATTGGTCCAGCTCACTAACCACTGAGCTATCGTAGCTAACACTGAATATAGTAAAAAATCCATTGGCCCATAGATACAACACTATAGACAAAACTATATAGGCCACTACAAGGATTGCAAAAAAACAGTACAATTTAAACAGGAAATGACATTGCAGATACAGACAATACTTCATATGAATGATAGATAGATTAGATAACTCAGACAGTCAGACAGGCAGGCAGGCAGGCAGGCAGACTGGCAGACAGAAAACTATATTTGTTGAAAAGACAAATTTGCAGATATAGAGTTGTACTTTGTAAACAGAATAAGAGGAAGAAAAAGAAGTAGAAATGGAAGAGGAAGAAGAAGCCATTTAGTTGACTACTTATGTTATTATTTGGTTAGCTTGTTGAGCAATTCATTAGTTTACTGGTTATTTATTTCATTTGTTATTAATTCAGTTATATACTTAGTTATCTTCCTACTTTATTTTTGTTCCTTTCTTTCTTTGTTTTGTATTTATTTGTTTCTTTCTTTCTTTGTTTTGTATTTATTTGTTTCTTTCTTTCTTTGTTTTGTATTTATTTGTTTCTTTCTTTCTTTCAATCTTTCTATGTCTGTCTCTCTTTCTTATTTTCTTTATTTCTTCCCAGGTATTTTTTTTTATTGTGTATTATTCTTTCTCTCCTTCTTTCCTTGCATGTATTCATTCTTTCCTTAATTCCCTCCTTCCTTCCTACCTTCCCTCCTGTGTTCCTTCCTTCCTTCCTTCCCTCCCTCCCTTCCTTCCTTCTTTGATTCCTTTCTTCTTTCCGTCCCTCCTTCCCTCCCTTCCTTCCTTCTTTCACTCCTTCCTTCCCTACTTCCTTGATTCCTTCCTTTCCTCCCTCCCTCCTTTCCTCCCTCCCTCTTCCCTTACTTCCTCCCTTCCTTCCTTCCCTCCTTCCTTCATTCCTTCCTTCTTTTCTTCCTTCCCTCCATCCTTCCTTTCTACCTCCCTCCTTCCTTCCCTCCCAATCCTTCCCTCCCTTCCTTACTTCATCCCTTCCCTCCTTCAATCCTTCCTTCCTTCCTTACCTCCTTCATTCCATCATTCTTCCTTTTGTTTTCTTTCTTCCTCATGAATTAGTTAGCTAACGAGTAAATTGACCTATTAGTTACGTTATTAACTAGTTAATTAGTCTAGCTATTTAACTTACAAACTACTTTGCTTGTTGGCTAGTTCATTAGCTAGTTTATTAGTCTAGCTATTTAACTTACAAACTACTTTGCTTGTTGGCTAGTTCATTAGCTAGTTCATTAGTCTAGCTATTTAACTTACAAACTACTTTGCTTGTTGGCTAGTTCATTAGCTAGTTTATTAGTCTAGCTATTTAACTTACAAACTAATTTGCTTGTTGGCTAGTTCATTAGCTAGTTCATTAGTCTAGCTATTTAACTTACAAACTACTGTGCTTGTTGGCTAGTTCATTAGCTAGTTCATTAGTCTAGCTATTTAACTTACAAACTACTTTGCTTGTTGGCTAGTTCATTATTTTTTTTCAGGACAATATGAGGCAGTGAGATCAAATAGGTCTCTTAAACCCTGACCTTTGCACTTCCCAGGAAATCTTGCTTCTCAAGGTTGCTAACCAAAGATTTAGGGGGGCTAAAGATGCAGTCTCTCACAGGCAGGGGATGGAGCGTCTCGACTTTCTGTTGATTGTAAGCAATAACAGTGTTGTAGGCTAATATCAATTGTGGGAGTTCATGATTGTAAGCAATAACAGTGTTATAGACTAATATCAGTTGTGAGAGTTCATGATTGTAAAAATTAACAGTGTTGTAGACTAATGTCAGTTGTGAGAGTTCATGATTATAAACAATAACAGTGTTGTAGACTAATATCAGTTGTGAGAGTTCATGATTATAAACAATAACAGTGTTGTAGACTAATATCAGTTGTGAGAGTTCATGATTATAAACAATAACAGTGTTGTAGACTAATGTCAGTTGTGAGAGTTCATGATTATAAACAATAACAGTGTTGTAGACTAATGTCAGTTGTGAGAGTTCATGATTATAAACAATAACAGTGTTGTAGACTAATGTCAGTTGTGAGAGTTCATGATTATAAACAATAACAGTGTTGTAGACTAATATCAGTTGTGAGAGTTCATGATTGTAAGCAATAACAGAATTGTAGGCTAATGTCAGTTGTGAGAGTTCATGATTGTAAACAATAACAGTGTTGTAGACTAATGTCAGTTGTGAGAGTTCATGATTGTAAGCAATAACAGTGTTGTAGACTAATGTCAGTTGTGAGAGTTCATGATTATAAGCAATAACAGTGTTGTAGGCTAATGTCAGTTGTGAGAGTTCATGATTATAAACAATAACAGTGTTGTAGACAAATGTCAGTTGTGAGAGTTCATGATTGTAAGCAATAACAGAGTTGTAGGCTAATATCAGTTGTGAGAGTTCATGATTGTAAACAATAACAGTGTTGTAGGTTAATGTCAGTTGTGAGAGTTCATGATTGTAAGCAATAACAGTGTTGTAGATCAGTTGTGAGAGTTCATGATTGTAAGCAATAACAGTGTTGTAGACTAATGTCAGTTGTGAGAGTTCATGATTATAAACAATAACAGTGTTGTAGACTAATGTCAGTTGTGAGAGTTCATGATTATAAACAATAACAGTGTTGTAGACTAATGTCAGTTGTGAGAGTTCATGATTATAAACAATAACAGTGTTGTAGACTAATATCAGTTGTGAGAGTTCATGATTGTAAACAATAACAGTGTTGTAGGTTAATGTCAGTTGTGAGAGTTCATGATTGTAAGCAATAACAGTGTTGTAGATCAGTTGTGAGAGTTCATGATTGTAAGCAATAACAGTGTTGCAGACTAATGTCAGTTGTGAGAGTTCATAATTGTAAGCAATAACAGTGTTGTAGGCTAATGTCAGTTGTGAGAGTTCATGATTGTAAGCAATAACAGTGTTGTAGACTAATGTCAGTTGTGAGAGTTCATGATTGTAAGCAATAACAGGGTTGTAGGCTAATGTCAGTTGTGAGAGTTCATGATTGTAAGCAATAACAGTGTTGTAGGCTAATGTCAGTTGTGAGAGTTCATGATTGTGAGCAATATCAGTGTTGTAGACTAATGTCAGTTGTGAGAGTTCATGATTGTAAGCAATAACAGTGTTGTAGGCTAATGTCAGTTGTGAGAGTTCATGATTGTAAGCAATAACAGTGTTGTAGACTAATGTCATTGGAGATCATAATATAAATAATCTAAGGTAAGCTGCAGATACAGTCTTAATCGCTAAGAGTGAAAATGAGTTACAAGAAATGTTAGACATAGTGAAAGAAAACAAAAATAAAGGACTCAGCCTTAATAGTAAAAAGACAGAAGTAATGGTAACAACAAAGAAAAAGACATCATCTCAGTGCAAAATAAAGACAAGTGAAACAATATTAAAACAGGTAAACAAATTTAACTATTTGGGAACTTTGTTAACCTTAGACAGAAGATGTACAAAAGAGGTGAGATGCAGAATTTCTCAGGCAAAAGCAGCTTTTCAAAAAATGAGGAAGATACTATGCAATCCAATAGAAACAAGAAAAGAGTTCTTAAATGTTATGTAGAGTCAGTCTTAACATATGGATGTGAATCATGGACAATAGAAAAACAAAGAAGAAAATCCCTGGAGTCTGTAGAAATGTGGTTTTACAGAAAAGAGTTGAGAATACCATGGACAGCTAAGAAGAGTAATGAAAACGTTCTGAAAGGGGCCAAAACAAAAAGAGATCTAATTTCCAATATTAGGAAGAAACAAGCATTATTTTTTGCCCATGTAATGAGAAGAGAACAACTGGAATATATTGTAACAACTGGAAAAATTGAGGGACGAAGAGATAGAGGGAAGCAAAGAGAAAAGATACCAGACAGCTTAAGAGAATGGCTTGGCAGAAGGTTAACAACAGAAATGATAAATAACTGTCGAGATCAAAAGTTGTGGAGAGACATGATCATCTACACCAGCAGGCCTGGTACTTGATGATGATTATTTGTCTCCAACCATCATAAAACCATTATTACCTGTTGGACAGGATTGACTACCTATGACACTGCCGTGAGTAAGCTACTTCTGATAACTAATATCAAACCTTTAAGCGGGAGCAGTCCTCAGCGCTTGCAATCCAACGATACAACTAGAAATAAGAGAACAATTACACATTATTTCTTATCACAAACATTTCTTAACATAGACATTTCTAACGCAGACAATTCTTAACACAGACATTTCTTAACACAGACATTCCTAACGCAGACAATTCTTAACACAGACATATCTTAACACAGACATATCTTTACACAGACATATCTTAACACAGATATATCTTAACACAGACATATCTTAACACAGACATATCTTAACACATACATTTCTCAACACAGATATTTCTTAACACAGACAATTCTTAACACAAACATTTCTTAACACAGACATTTCTTAACACAGACATTTCTAACACATACAATTGTTAACACAGACATTTCTAATGCAGACAATTGTTAACACAGACATTTCTAACACGGACAATTGTTAACACAGAAATTTCTAATGCAGACAATTCTTAACACAGACAATTCTTAACACAGACATTTCTTAACACATACATTTGTTAACACAGACATTTCTAACACAGACAATTGTTAACACAGACATTTCTAACACAGACAATTCTTAACACAGACATTTCTTAACACAGACATTTCTAACACAGACAATTCTTAACACAGACATTTCTTAACACAGACATTTCTAACACAGACAATTCTTAACACAGACATTTCTTAGCACAGACATTTCTAACACAGACAATTCTTAACTCACACATTTCTTAACGAAGACATTTCTAACACAGACAATTCTTAACACAAACATTTCTTAACACAGACATTTCTAACGCAGACAATTCTTAACACAAACATTTCTTAACACAGACATTTCTAATGCAGACAATTCTTAACACAGACATTTCTTAACACAGACATTTCTAACACAGACAATTCTTAACACAAACATTTCTTAACACAGACATTTCTAACACAGACAATTCTTAACACAAACATTTCTTAACACAGACATTTATAATGCAGACAATTCATAACACAGACATTTCTTAACACATACATTTCTTAACACAGACATTTCTTAACACAAACATTTCTTAACACATACATTTCTTACCACATATATTTCTTAACACAAACATTTCTTAACACAAATATTTCTTAACACAGACATTTCTAAACGCAGACAATTCTTAACACAGACAATTCTTAACACAAACATTTCTTAACACATACATTTCTTAACGCAGACATTTCTAACACAGACAATTGTTAACACAAACATTTCTTAACACAGACATTTCTAACACAGACAATTCTTAACACAAACATTTCTTAACACAGACATTTCTAACACAGACAATTCTTAACACAGACATTTCTTAACACATACATTTCTTAACACAAACATTTCTTAACACATACATTTCTAACACAGACATTTCTAACACAGACAATTCTTAACTCAAACATTTCTTAACGAAGACATTTCTAACACAGACAATTCTTAACACAAACATTTCTTAACACAGACATTTCTAACACAGACATTTCTAACACAGACATTTCTAACACAGACAATTCTTAACACAAACATTTCTTAACACATACATTTCTAACACAGACATTTCTAACACAGACAATTCTTAACTCAAACATTTCTTAACGAAGACATTTCTAACACAGACAATTCTTAACACAAACATTTCTTAACACAGACATTTCTAACACAGACAATTCTTAACACAAACATTTCTTAACACAGACATTTTTAATGCAGACAATTCTTAACACAGACATTTCTTAACACATACATTTCTTAACACAGACATTTCTTAACACAAACATTTCTTAACACATACATTTCTTACCACAGATATTTCTTAACACAAACATTTCTTAACACAAATATTTCTTAACACAGACATTTCTAAACGCAGACAATACTTAACACAGACAATTCTTAACACAAACATTTCTTAACATAGACATTTCTAAAGTAGACAATTCTTAACACATACATTTCTTAACACATACATTTCTTAACGCAGACATTTCTAACACGGACAATTGTTAACACAGACATTTCTAACACAGACAATTCTTAACACAGACATTTCTTAACACATACATTTCTTAACACATACATTTCGAACACAGACATTTCTAACACAGACAATTCTCTACACAAACATTTCTTTACACAAACATTTCTTAACACAGACATTTCTAACACAGACAATTCTTAACACAGACATTTCTAAAGCAGACAATTCTTAACACAGACATTTCTTAACACATACATTTCTTAACACAGACATTTCTAACACAGACAATTGTTAACACAGACATTTCTAACACAGACAATTCTTAACACAGACATTTCTTAACACATACATTTCTTAACACATACATTTCTAACACAGACATTTCTAACACAGACAATTCTTAACACAAACATTTCTTTACACAAACATTTCTTAACACAGACATTTCTAACACAGACAATTCTTAACACAGACATTTCTAAAGCAGACAATTCTTAACACAGACATTTCTTAACACATACATTTCTTAACACAGACATTTCTAACACATACAATTGTTAACACAGACATTTCTAACACAAACATTTCTTAACACAGACATTTCTTAACACAGACATTTCTAACACAGACAATTGTTCACACAGACATTTCTTAACACAAATATGTCTTAACACAGACATTTCTAACACAGACATTTCTTAATACAGACATTTCTTAACACTTACATTTCTAACACAAACATTTCTTAACATAGACTTTTTAACACAGACATATCTTAACACAGACATATCTTTACACAGACATATCTTAACACAGATATATCTTAACACAGACATATCTTAACACAGACATATCTTAACACATACATATCTTAACACAGACATTTCTAACACAGACAATTCTTAACACAAACATTTCTTTACACAAACATTTCTTAACACAGACATTTCTAACACAGACAATTCTTAACACAGACATTTCTAAAGCAGACAATTCTTAACACAGACATTTCTTAACACATGCATTTCTTAACACAGACATTTCTAACACATACAATTGTTAACACAGACATTTCTAACACAAACATTTCTTAACACAGACATTTCTTAACACAGACATTTCTAACACAGACAATTGTTAACACAGACATTTCTTAACACAGATATGTCTTAACACAGACATTTCTAACACAGACATTTCTTAATACAGACATTTCTTAACACTTACATTTCTAACACAGACATTTCTTAACATAGACTTTTTTAACACAGACATATCTTAACACAGACATATCTTTACACAGACATATCTTAACACAGATATATCTTAACACAGACATATCTTAACACAGACATATCTTAACACATACATATCTTAACACAGACATATCTTAACACAGACATTTCTTAACACAGACATTTCTTAACACAGACATATCTTAACACAGAAAACCAGATCTTTCTCTGAGACAAGAACAAACATGTATCTTGGCCTTACAACCTGACAAAGAACAAGGGTTTACAAATGAGATGACATTTTTAATGTACAATGGTCTTCAAGTGGGAAACTGGATATCTATCTATCTATCTATCTATTGACCTTTCGAGCCGTAACCGGCCCATAGGGCGTAGACCAAGATACACCTTCTCCTATATGAATTTTTGTTCTAGCAGTTTTCTTTTAAAGATATTTTATTAAATCTCGCCATCTGTCTCTGTTCTGTGCAAGCAGTTCTATCTCATTGAGGGAGCCGATTCCTGCTGCTCTTGCCTCTCTCATCAATGTTCTTCTCAGTGTCTCCCTGGGTCTTCCTCTTTTTCTTTTACCTGTTGTTTCCCATATGAGGGCTTGCTTTGCTATTCGATTATTATCTCTTCTCATCACATGTCCAACGTATGACCATCGTCTTTTCTTTATTACTGAAGATATTAGTGGGTGATTGGCGATTTCTCTAATTTCCTCGTTTGTTTTGAATTCGTTCCATTCTATACCAAGTATTTTCCTTAGACATTTATTTTCGAATGCGTTCAACTTTGTTTCTATATCTCTTGTTGTTTTCCAGCTTTCACACGCATACGTAAGGGTTGATAGTACATTTGATTTGAATAGCCTAAGTTTGTGTTTGGATATGTTGTATTAAAAATCATGTGTATGGCCAATGTTACTGTGCATCTAGTATGTGGAGGCAGTGATTAAAAGATGTTGGTGGCATGCATAGTAACAAGGGAAACAGTTCAACAAGATGGTGGTTCATTTAAAACATTATAGCAAAGTAAGAGCAACAGGTGGTTCCATTAAAACATTACAGCAAAGTAAGAGCAACAGGTGGTTCCTTTAAAACATTACAGCAAAGTAAGAGCAACAGGTGGTTCATTTAAAACATTACAGCAAAGTAAGAGCAACAGGTGGTTCTTTAAAACATTACAGCAAAGCAAGAGCAATAGGTGGTTCCTTTAAAACATTACAGCAAAGTAAGAGCAATAGGTGGTTCCTTTAAAACATTACAGCAAGTAAGAAACACAGGTGGTTCCTTTAAACATTACAGCAAAGTAAGAGCAACAGGTGGTTCCTTTAAAACATTACAGCAAAGTAAGAGCAACAGGTGGCTCCTTTAAAACAATACAGCAAGTAAGAACAACAGGTGGTTCCTTTAAAACATTACAGCAAAGTAAGAGCAACTGGTGGCTCCTTTAAAACATTACAGCAAAGTAAGAGCAACAGGTGATTCCTTTAAAGCATTACAGCAAAGTAAGAGTAAAAGGTGGCTCCTTTAAAACATTACAGCAAAGTAAGAGCAACAGGTGGTTCCTTTAAAACATTACAGCAAGTAAGAGCAACTGGTGGTTTCTTTAAAACATTACAGCAAAGTAAGAGCAACAGGTGGTTCATTTAAAACATTACAGCAAAGTAAGAGCATGAGGTGGCTCATTTAAAACATTACAGAAATGTAAGAGCAACAGGTGGTTCCTTTAAAACAATACAGAAAAGTAAGAGCAACAGGTGGTTTCTTTAAAACATTACAGCAAGTAAGAGCAACAGGTGGTTCCTTTAAAATATTACAGCATGTAAGAGCAAGAGGTGGTTCCTTTAAAACATTACAGCAAGTAAGAACAACAGGTGGCTCCTTTAAAACATTACAGCAAAGTAAGAGCAACAGGTGGCTCCTTTAAAACATTACAGCAAAGTAAGAGCAATAGGTGGTTCCTTTAAAACATTACAGCAAAGTAAGAGCAACAGGTGGCTCCTTTAAAACAATACAGCAAAGTAAGAGCAACAGGTGGTTCCTTTAAAACATTACAGCAAAGTAAGAACAATAGGTGGTTCCTTTAAAACATTACAGCAAAGCAAGAGCAACTGGTGGCTCCTTTAAAACATTACAGCAAAGTAAGAGCAACAGGTGATTCCTTTAAAACATTATAGCAAAGGAAGAGTAAAAGGTGGCTCCTTTAAAACATTACAGCAAAGTAAGAGCAACATGTGGTTCCTTTAAAACATTACAGCAAATAAGAGCAACAGGTGACTCCTTTAAAACATTACAGCAAAGTAAGAGCAACAGGTGCCTCCTTTAAAACATTACAGAAATGTAACAGCAACAGGTAGTTCCTTTAAAACATTACAGCAAAGTAAGAGCAACAGGTGATTCCTTTAAAACATTATAGCAAAGTAAGAGTAAAAGGTGGCTTCTTTAAAACATTACAGCAAGTAAGAGCAACAGGTGGTTCCTTTAAAACATTACAGCAAGTAAGAGCAACAGGTGGTTCCTTTAAAACATTACAGCAAAGTAAGAGCAACAGGTGGTTCCTTTAAAACATTACAGCAAAGTAAGAGCAACAGGTGGTTCCTTTAAAACAATAAAGAAAAGTAAGAGCAAGAGGTTGTTTATTTACAACATTACAGCAAGTAAGAGCAACAGGTGGCTCCTTTAAAACATTACAACAAGTAAGAGCAACAGGTGGCTCCTTTAAAACATTACAGCAAAGTAAGAGCAACAGGTGGCTCCTTTATAACATTACAGCAAGTAAGAGTAACAGGTGGCTCCTTTAAAACATTACAGCAAGTAAGAGCAACAGGTGGCTCCTTTAAAACATTACAGCAAGTAAGGGCAACAGGTGGTTCATTTAAAACATTACAGCAAGTAAGAGCATGAGGTGGCTCCTTTAAAACATTACAGCAAGTAAGAGCAACAGGTGGTTCCTTTAAAACATTACAGCATGTAAGAGCAAGAGGTGGTTCCTTTAAAACATTACAGCATGTAAGAGCAAGAGGTGGTTCCTTTAAAACATTACAGCAAGTAAGAACAACAGGTGGTTCATTTAAAACATTACAGCAAAGTAAGAGCAACAGGTGGCTCCTTTAAAACATTACAGCAAAGTAAGAACAACAGGTGGCTCCTTTAAAACATTACAGCAAAGTAAGAACAACAGGTGGCTCCTTTAAAACATTACAGCAAAGTAAGAACAACAGGTGGTTCATTTAAAACATTACAGCAAAGTAAGAGCAACAGGTGGCTCCTTTAAAACATTACAGCAAAGTAAGAACAACAGGTGGTTCATTTAAAACATTACAGCAAAGTAAGAGCAACAGGTGGTTCCTTTAAAACATTACAGCAAGTAAGAACAACAGGTGGTTCATTTAAAACATTACAGCAAAGTAAGAACAACAGGTGGTTCATTTAAAACATTACAGCAAAGTAAGAACAACAGGTGGTTCATTTAAAAAATTACAGCAAAGTAAGAGCAACAGGTGGCTCCTTTAAAACATTACAGCAAGTAAGAGTAACAGGTAGCTCCTTTAAAACATTACAGCAAATAAGAGCAACAGGTGGCTCCTTTAAAACATTACAGCAAAGTAAGAACAATAGGTGGCTCCTTTAAAACATTACAGCAAGTAAGAGCAACAGGTGGCTCCTTTAAAACATTACAGCAAGTAAGAGCAATAGGTGGCTCCTTTAAAACATTACAGCAAGTAAGAGTAACAGGTAGCTCCTTTAAAACATTACAGCAAGTAAGAGCAACAGGTGGCTCCTTTAAAACATTACAGCAAAGTAAGAACAATAGGTGGCTCCTTTAAAACATTACAGCAAAGTAAGAACAGCAGGTGGTTCATTTAAAACATTACAGCAAAGTAAGAGCAACAGGTGGTTCCTTTAAAACATTACAGCAAAGTAAGAGCAACAGGTGGTTCCTTTAAAACAATAAAGAAAAGTAAGAGCAAGAGGTTGTTTATTTACAACATTACAGCAAGTAAGAGCAACAGGTGGCTCCTTTAAAACATTACAACAAGTAAGAGCAACAGGTGGCTCCTTTAAAACATTACAGCAAAGTAAGAGCAACAGGTGGCTCCTTTATAACATTACAGCAAGTAAGAGTAACAGGTGGCTCCTTTAAAACATTACAGCAAGTAAGAGCAACAGGTGGCTCCTTTAAAACATTACAGCAAGTAAGGGCAACAGGTGGTTCATTTAAAACATTACAGCAAGTAAGAGCATGAGGTGGCTCCTTTAAAACATTACAGCAAAGTAAGAGCAACAGGTGGCTCCTTTATAACATTACAGCAAGTAAGAGTAACAGGTGGCTCCTTTAAAACATTACAGCAAGTAAGAGCAACAGGTGGTTCCTTTAAAATATTACAGCAAAGCAAGAGCAACAGGTGGCTCCTTTAAAACATTACAGCAAAGTAAGAGCAACAGGTGGTTCCTTTAAAACATTACAGCAACTTAGAGCAACAGGTGGCTCCTTTAAAACATTACAGCAAAGTAAGAGCAACAGGTGGCTCCTTTAAAACATTACAGCAAGTAAGAGCAACAGGTGGCTCCTTTAAAACATTACAGCAAGTAAGAGCATGAGGTGGCTCCTTTAAAACATTACAGCAGAGTAAGAGCAACAGGTGGCTCCTTTAAAACATTACAGCAAGTAAGAGCAACAGGTGGCTCCTTTAAAACATTACAGAAATGTAAGAGCAACAGGTGGTTCCTTTAAAGCAATACAGAAAAGTAAGAGCAAGAGGTGGTTCCTTTAAAACATTACAGCATGTAAGAGCAAGAGGTGGTTCCTTTAAAACATTACAGCATGTAAGAGCAAGAGGTGGTTCCTTTAAAACATTACAGCAAGTAAGAACAACAGGTGGTTCATTTAAAACATTACAGCAAAGTAAGAGCAACAGGTGGCTCCTTTAAAACATTACAGCAAAGTAAGAACAACAGGTGGCTCCTTTAAAACATTACAGCAAAGTAAGAACAACAGGTGGCTCCTTTAAAACATTACAGCAAAGTAAGAACAACAAGTGGTTCATTTAAAACATTACAGCAAAGTAAGAGCAACAGGTGGCTCCTTTAAAACATTACAGCAAAGTAAGAACAACAGGTGGTTCATTTAAAACATTACAGCAAAGTAAGAGCAACAGGTGGTTCATTTAAAACATTACAGCAAGTAAGAACAACAGGTGTTCATTTAAAACATTACAGCAAAGTAAGAACAACAGGTGGTTCATTTAAAACATTACAGCAAAGTAAGAACAACAGGTGGTTCATTTAAAACATTACAGCAAAGTAAGAGCAACAGGTGGCTCCTTTAAAACATTACAGCAAGTAAGAGTAACAGGTAGTTCCTTTAAAACATTACAGCAAATAAGAGCAACAGGTGGCTCCTTTAAAACATTACAGCAAAGTAAGAACAATAGGTGGCTCCTTTAAAACATTACAGCAAGTAAGAGCAACAGGTGGCTCCTTTAAAACATTACAGCAAGTAAGAGCAACAGGTGGCTCCTTTAAAACATTACAGCAAGTAAGAGTAACAGGTAGCTCCTTTAAAACATTACAGCAAGTAAGAGCAACAGGTGGCTCCTTTAAAACATTACAGCAAAGTAAGAACAATAGGTGGCTCCTTTAAAACATTACAGCAAAGTAAGAACAGCAGGTGGTTCATTTAAAACATTACAGCAAAGTAAGAGAAACAGATGGCTCCTTTAAAACATTACAGCAAAGTAAGAGCAACAGGTGGCTCCTTTAAAACATTACAGCAAGTAAGAGTAACAGGTAGCTCCTTTAAAACATTACAGCAAGTAAGAGCAACAGGTGGCTCCTTTAAAACATTACAGCAAAGTAAGAACAATAGGTGGCTCCTTTAAAGCATTACAGCAAAGTAAGAACAACAGGTGGTTCATTTAAAACATTACAGCAAAGTAAGAGAAACAGGTGGCTCCTTTAAAACATTACAGCAAAGTAAGAGCCATAGGTGGCTCCTTTAAAACATTACAGCAAAGTAAGAGCAATAGGTGGCTCCTTTAAAACATTACAGCAAAGTAAGAACAACAGGTGGCTCCTTTAAAACATTACAGCAAAGTAAGAGCAACAGGTGGCTCCTTTAAAACATTACAGCAAGTAAGAGCAACAGGTGCCTCCTTTAAAACATTACAGCAAGTAAGAGCAACAGGTGGCTCCTTTAAAACATTACAGCAAAGTAAGAGCAACAGGTGGCTCCTTTATAACATTACAGCAAGTAAGAGCAACAGGTGGCTCCTTTAAAACATTACAGCAAGTAAGAGCAACAGGTGGCTCCTTTAAAACATTACAGCAAGTAAGAGCATGAGGTGGCTCCTTTAAAACATTACAGCAAAGTAAGAGCAACAGGTGGCTCCTTTAAAACATTACAGCAAGTAAGAGCAACAGGTGGCTCCTTTAAAACATTACAGCAAGTAAGAGTAACAGGTGGCTCCTTTAAAACATTACAGCAAGTAAGAGCAACAGGTGGCTCCTTTAAAACATTACAGCAAGTAAGAGCAACAGGTGGCTCCTTTAAAACATTACAGTAAGTAAGAGCAACAGGTGGGGAACAGGCATATAATTGCAATGCTGCGGTAAAGCTGGTAGCAAGGAGCCAGTGGTGGGGTGTGCTAAACACTCCAAGGTATGGTGACAGCTTTACAAATAAAGAACACAACACAATACTGACGTTTCGGCCTGTGGCCTTCTTCAGAATACAGGGACAACGACAACAAGCGGTGAAGCACAATTACTACATGTTAGATGATCAAGTGGAGGGCGAGGAAAGTAGGATGCAGAAATAAGAAAAGAGAGAAATGAATATTACATGATGAGAGGTATGATGGGCGTCAAATATATAAAATAGAAAAAGAGAGAGAAAAATGTATAATAAATGGTACTTAGCTGAGCTCAGAGCAGGAAAACTGTAATCCGTGCTGAAACAAGTCGAAATGACTAAAAGCGCAGAGAACGTGTATAGAAAGCAACACGTGACAAAGACAGGTCAGTAAAGAGGGCAAAAGTATCTAATATCGGGAAAACCAAAAGGGGGGGGGAAGGGGGGGATAGACGAGGACACTCCTGGGACACAACAAGCAATACATATAAATCACTCAACAATGGAAGTGAGAGATCACGCGAGAGGTTAAGAGAAAGAAATTGAATGACACGACAAAGTAGTAAACTAGGCAGTGGGTGAGAGAGATGGACTCTACAGAATGGATGGCCTCGAACTGAAAGAGTTGAGAGGTAGGTCAACGAAAGGAAGGATTGGATACTGGAGGAAGAGATAAGGAGAGGAAGAATAATAAAGCCGGTATAATGAGAAGGGCGATAGAGGGGTGGTCCGGAGGAAGTTAGTCTATCGGGAGGTAGGGAAGTATTAGAGGAGGAGGTATGGAGAGGAGGGATAAGAAGCAGGTATGTGAAAACTGGATAGGGGAGAGGCGGTAGGTCAGAAGTGAATGGAAAAAGAGAAAGTCTGGAAGAAGTGGAGCAATAGGGGAATGGTGTGCAAGAGGTATGAACCATAGGAGGTAAAGAAGTAGGGAAATGATAGAACAAAGGGGGGAATGAAAGTGGGCATCAGGATAAGGGGGATACTGGAATAGTAGGTATAGATGAGTAGTGACTACAAGTGAATAGAGAGGAGAGGGTGAGCTAGGAGTAGATCAGCAGAGGGGTGGTAGGAAGGACGAGGGACAATAGAGGTGGGCAGAGAGATCGTACGTACAGTCCAGGTGGAGAGGTGATATAGTGATAAAGAGGTAAAGGACATGAAGGTAGTCAGAAGAGAAAAAGGTGTAGGGAGAGGGGGGAGTTTAGGAGGAAGAAGGCAAGATGGGGGTTACTCAAAGAGGATATGAAAAGCAGGGATGGACGAGGAGTAGAGGACCCAAGAAGAGAAATAGGAAGAGAGGTCCATAGGTGGGAGGGTGGAGTCGGAGGCCGGAGGGTCCTCAGAGGGACAGGGATACATTGATGCCACGAGGGGTGAGGCAGCCCCAACGAGCGATCAGACGGTGCTCAAGAGTGAGCCGACTGTGGTGATCAGAGGAGCATGATACTAGGCCAGTTACCAAGACATCAGTCTTACCTCGATGGCCCCTCGAGTTAAAGTGGGCTGCAACAGGAGTGTCCGCTTCTTGGGTGATGTCATTCAAGTGTTCCCGGCACCTATCGCCGATTCTGCGACCAGACTGACCGATGTAGGTCAACTTGCATCGCTTACAGATGATGGCATAAATGATGTTCCGCGATGTGCAAGTGAATCCCTCTCTGATCTCGAAAGGACCATTAGGGAAGAGGACAGTGTCGGTCTGGAGAACGTGGTCACAAGTTTTACATACTCTCCGTATCGTAGTATCGTATCGTAGGTGTCATTCAATTTCTTTCTCTTAACCTCTCGCGTGATCTCTCACTTCCATTGTTGAGTGATTTATATGTATTGCTTGTTGTGTCCCAGGAGTGTCCTCGTCTATCCCCCCCTTCCCCCCCCCCTTTTGGTTTTCCCGATATTAGATACTTTTGCCCTCTTTACTGACCTGTCTTTGTCACGTGTTGCTTTCTATACACGTTCTCTGCGCTTTTAGTCATTTCGACTTGTTTCAGCACGGATTACAGTTTTCCTGCTCTGAGCTCAGCTAAGTACCATTTATTATACATTTTTCTCTCTCTTTTTCTATTTTATATATTTTGACGCCCATCATACCTCTCATCATGTAATATTCATTTCTCTCTTTTCTTATTTCTGCATCCTACTTTCCTCGCCCTCCACTTGATCATCTAACATGTAGTAATTGTGCTTCACCGCTTGTTGTCGTTGTCCCTGTATTCTGAAGAAGGCCACAGGCCGAAACGTCAGTATTGTGTTGTGTTCTTTATTTGTAAAGCTGTCACCATACCTTGGAGTGTTTAGCACACCCCACCACTGGCTCCAAGAGCAACAGGTGGCTCCTTTAAAACATTACAGCAAAGTAAGAGCAACAGGTGGCTCCTTTAAAACATTACAGCAAGTAAGAGCAACAGGTGGCTCCTTTAAAACATTACAGCAAGTAAGAGTAACAAATTGTTGTGAGATTTTTGCCTAGAAAGGGGGTAAACTTAATGAGATTCATTATTGGATGAGGATTGAGTGTGGTGACAGGTGTATGTGTCATACACAAATGTACGAATGGATTGAGTGGTGACAGGTGTATGTGTCATATACAAATGTACGAATGGATTGAGTGGTGACAGGTGTATGTGTCATATACAAATGTATGAATGGATTGAGTGCGGTGACAGGTGTATGTGTCATATACAAATGTACGAATGGATTGAGTGGTGACAGGTGTATGTGTCATACACAAATGTATGAATGGATTGAGTGCGGTGACAGGTGTATGTGTCATACACAAATGTATGAATGGATTGAGTGTGGTGACAGGTGTATGCGTCATACACAAATGTCTGAATGGATTGAGTGCGGTGACAGGTGTATGCGTCATGCACAAATGTACGAATGGATTGTGTGCGGTGACAGGTGTATGTGTCATACACAAATGTATGAATGGATTGAGTGTGGTGACAGGTGTATGTGTCATACATAAATGTATGATTGGATTGAGTGTGGTGACAGGTATATGTGTCATTCACAAATGTATGAATGGATTGAGTGCGGTGACAGGTGTATGTGTCATACACAAATGTATGATTGGATTGAGTTGCCACACACAAATGTATGATTGGATTGAGTTGTCATACATAAATGTATGATTGGATTGAGTTGTCACACACAAATGTATGAATGGATTGAGTTGTCACACACAAATGCATGATTGGATTGAGTTGCAATACACAAATGTATGATTGGATTGAGTTGTCATTGAGTTATTGAGTTATTTGCGGGTCATCATCATTGCACTCCGAACATGTCCATAGGTGCTCAGATCCCCTCCTCAGCAATTCCCTCAGTGTCCAGCGACTGACGACTCCAGTTCTATGTTGGTTGATAAGTCTTCTTACACGGCCACCAAGTTTCTCATTTCTGGCTGTGCCCATCTTAACTCCCATTTCCATCATCCGAAGAAGCGACGTTGATCTGTGTTTGTCGAAGTCCTGTGCTCTTCCCACATCTCGGAGTGCATTGATGACGTCCGCCCGATCCATCAGTTGCCCGTCCTCAACGACAGCGCAGCTAGCCAACCTGTCCGCTCTCTCATTTCCCCGTACTCCCGCATGTCCAGGGACATAGACAAAGGTGACCTTACGTATTTTGGATTTCTGCAACGACTCTACCCATTGCATGCGTACAAAGCCCGCCTCCACTTTTTTTATCATGCTCATCGAATCACTCAGTATACATGCGTGGATGTAGTCTTGTGACTCTAACCATTTGAATGCCTTGGTCACTGCCATCACCTCCATTGTCATGCTACTCGTGGTCATGGCGTATGCACCACTGTCTTCCTTGGCTATTCTGCCTGCCGAACGTGCTGTAAATGCCCATGCACTTTTTTCGTGTCGTCTTACAGATCCGTCTGTATAGATGACTGCATCTTTCTCATCGGTGTTATCGCAGATGAGACCGTTGACCTCAGCATTAACCACGACTGGGTTCTGTTCCCTACTTTTCCTGTCGAGTGTGACAATACACGAGAAAGTCCCCTTGAATGACGTAGGCACCGGTATCCACTCCTCGCCAACGCTGATATTGGTAAGCCCACAGACCTGTTTGATGACATCTTCTGCTCGGCCCACCCATGATTTGCCTCTTTTTAGCCTGGTACCT
Source organism: Megaustenia siamemsis (assembly GCA_032433765.1). Classification (NCBI taxonomy): domain Eukaryota; kingdom Metazoa; phylum Mollusca; class Gastropoda; order Stylommatophora; family Ariophantidae; genus Megaustenia; species Megaustenia siamemsis. Next base: position 17,302,190 of record JAVIAB010000159.1, read on the forward strand.
TTCACTGTGTTGAGCACGTGGTGCAATGGATGCTCTGTATCTGTACTAATCTTCAGGTATGCTCGTGCTCTCCAGATCTTGATTCTGTCATCCATGGTTGGAAAGTCAAGAAGATACCTCATTGCCACACAGGGAGTGTCCCTCGTACATCCCAGGATAATGCGCATGGCTTCATTTGGTATTTTCTCCAGCCTATCAATTTGAGTCGTACTGACAGTAAGAATGGCCAGGGCATACTCGATTGGTGCGAGGACTAATCCCTGGAACAGAAGAGTAAGTAGCCTCTGCTTGATGTTGGCAGCTGCCATGACCTTCAAGGCGGCTAATCCTTTGCGGGATTTTGTTATCACATGGTCAACGTGGTCCCGAAAACACAGGCTGCGATCAAACTTAACTCCGAGGTATGTCATCAACTTGTCCCTGGTCACCTCATCAGCTCCCATTCGTACTACCGGTGTGGTCGTATTAACGATATGATTGTTAAGGGAGAACCATGAAACTGATGCTTTATTAGGATTAACCAAGGCACCTGAAACCCCACACCAGGAAGAAATGCGATCGAGTTCGTCTTGCATTGTGGAGGCGATTCCCCGTCTGTCTCTTCCCTGTCGATATACCAGAATATCATCAGCAAAAGTCATAGTTCTTCCCCTCCCATCCAGCTGTTGGGCCGTGATCGTTATTGTGTACACATTAAATAGAACTGGTGACAATGGTGAGCCTTGTGGCAGCCCTGGACAAATGGATGTTGGCTCGGAAGACCAACTTCCACATCTGAGTATCACCTTCCTCTGAAACAGTGCCGCGGCGATCCATCTTATGAGGAAGGGGTTCACCGCCAGTTTGAGAAGCATATGCATGAGATATTCAAATGGTACCCTGTTGTATGCATCCTCCAGATCTATAGCAGCAGCACATGTCTCCTCTCGTCTGTGGAAGCCTTCGAAGACGTCATAGGCAAATACTGCCGCATTGAGCCATGTCTCTTTGTTATATCTATAACCTCCGAGTGTGGATGGGAATACGCGTTTCTGTTCAAGGCGACACGTGAGGACACGGGCAACTATTTTCTCCAGCAGCTTGCCCGCAGTATTCTGCATTGTGATGATTCTGTAGGCACTGATCTGAGAATGGTCCTTGTTTGGCTTCGGTAGCGGTAGTAAGTAGCTGTGTAGCCACTCCTCCTTAATCTGGCCACTCCGAATACTGGCATTAAACTTATTGGCCAGTGTTGTCAAGTCGTCATCAGCTAAATCGCCTATGTCATCATACCGAACACCATCTGGACCAGGAGCAGTGTTGTGTGACCTTTTAAGTGTCGCGCGAATGGTATCGGTTGTGATTGTGAGATCTTCTTCCAGCCCTACATCCTCACACAAATTTGAGAAAGATCCCCGTATCCTCATTCTTACAGCCTCATTTCTTTGGTCCGTCTGCTCAATGTAGCGGGCAAGCAGGGCCTTCCCTTTGCTCTCATCAGATTTGTGCCATATCTGGTCTGTGCTCTGAAAGTCTGGTATACCTCTGTGTCGTGGTGTGCCATTCATGCACTGATGAAGGCGCCAGAATGTGGCTAGCGATTTTTCTGAGCACACTTTTTTACAGAAGTCATCCCATTTGGCATCCTTAGCCTGCTTAGCGCATAGTTTAAAGTGCATCATTTTTTGGTCGACCTCTACTTTCAGACGCTTCAAGAGCTCAGGTTGTGTTCTACCATACCTTCTGGCTTTCTGCCATGTCTTGACCGTTTGTCTCTTGCTCCGCCAAGCTTCCTCGACATCTACATTCCACCAGGGTGGCTGCGTCCATCTCTCCTGCCTCCTACGAGGGGCGCTCTGTTTCCTATGTCTGATTTTGCTAATGACGTCCTGGTCTGTTTTCTCGTAGTGGAATGTATGGAGCTTTCTTCTCTGGCTTTTATTTCCGCTTTTCTCAATTAGGAGGACACATGGATAGTGATCACTTCCGTGGAACCCCAGTGCACTCCACCTGCAAACCGGTGCGAAGGTGGAAGACACCAGTGCCAGGTCTATGACACTATCAGAGTCCCCTGTTCGAGTGGCCATTCTTGTTGTCCTTCCATCATTCAAGCACACTAAATCGGCCGATACCAGTGCGTTCTCTAGGTCTTCTCCCTGCTTGTTGGTTATGAGTTGTCATACACAAATGTATGATTGGATTGAGTTGTCATACTGAAATGTATGATTGGATTGAGTTGTCATACACAAATGTATGATTGGATTGAGTTGTCATACTGAAATGTATGATTGGATTGAGTTGTCATACACAAATGTATGATTGGATTGAGTTGTCATACACAAATGTATGATTGTATTGAGTTGTCATACACAAATGTATGATTGGATTGAGTTGTAAAAAACAAATGCATGACTGGATTGAGTTGTCATACACAAATGTATGATTGTATTGAGTTGTCATACACAAATGTATGATTGGATTGAGTTGTCATACACAAATGTATGATTGGATTGAGTTGTCATACACAAATGTATGATTGGATTGAGTTGTCATACACAAATGTATGATTGGATTGAGTTGTCATACACAAATGTATGATTGATTGAGTTGTCATACACAAATGTATGATTGGATTGAGTTGTCATACACAAATGTATGATTGGATTGAGTTGTCATACACAAATGTATGATTGGATTGAGTTGTCATACACAAATGTATGATTGGATTGAGTTGTCATACACAAATGTATGATTGGATTGAGTTGTCATACACAAATGTATGAACGGATTGAGTTGTCACACACAAATGTATGAATGGATTGAGTTGTCATACACAAATGTATGATTGGATTGAGTTGTCATACACAAATGTATGATTGGATTGAGTTGTCATACACAAATGTATGTTTGGATTGAGTTGTCATACTCAAATGTATGATTGGATTGAGTTGTCATACACAAATGTATGAATGGATTGAGTTGTCAAAAACAAATGCATGATTGGATTGAGTTGTCATACACAAATGTATGATTGGATTGAGTTGTCATACACAAATGCATGATTGGATTGAGTTGTCATACACAAATGTATGATTGGATTGAGTTGTCATACACAAATGTATGATTGGATTGAGTTGTCAGACACAAATGTATCTTTGGATTGAGTTGTCATACACAAATGTATAATTGGATTGAGTTGTCATACACAAATGTATGATTGGATTGAGTTGGCATACACAAATGTATGATTGGATTGAGAAGTTCAAGAATAGTGTCAATCATCATCATCAAGTACCGGGTCTGCTGGCGTAGGTGATCATGTTTCTCCACAACTTTCGATCTCAACAGTTATTTATCATTTCTGTTGTTGACCTTCTGCCAAGCCATTCTCTAAAGCTGTCTGGTATCTTTTCTCTTTGCTTCCCTCTATCTTTTCGTCCCACAATTTTTCCAGTTGTTATAATATATTCCAGCTGTCCTCTTCTCGTTACATGTAAGGTGACCATATTTTTAAAACCCTAATCCGGGACAGATTAATTTAACTTAAATTTTCCATCAATAAAATGAAATTTCTTCCGTCTTTTTCAAATGAATAATACATATATTTTAACGCTAATTAAAACACCTAACAATATAGGCTTACAAAACGTTATCAGGAGATTTAAAAAAAACATTAGTGATACTCACTTAAATGGAAGTTGAAGCAGAGTTGCTGTACTTTTCTGATGAGTGGATATTTTTATAAAGATCTTTCTTTGTTTGGAGCATCTTAAAAATGTCAACACATGTTTGCTCATTGCTCACTTTGGTGATCAACATGGCCTGTGTCCACACTTAGATGTGTTTTATCATTTGTCCACAAGCTGTTCATCAGTGAAAACAATCTTTCCGTTGCAGCATTTGTTCCCGGTAGACACAAAAAGAACTCTGCCAGCTTCAGAATATGTGAAATTGGCACATGCCTGTTTTTGAAGTGGGAAGCCATTTTAATCCAACGCTGCCCTGGTAATGTTTTATTAATATTCCACTCATTAATTTTCTGAGAAGTAGCAAACTGCTTCATGTAAACATATTCATCATACATTTCATTTTCTGGAAAGTCGACTGAAGGCACTGTTTGACTCACTAATGATGAAGACTTCTCAATATCTTCCCAATTTGGTGTTCTGTTCAGCATTACCCAGCTGTAAGACTCTAGGTTTTGAAAATTATTTGCAGCCCATTTCTTCAAATAACTTAAAGCTGTTTCATAAAATGAAGAAACACTGGCGTTAAACTTGTTCACATCATCACGTGGAAATCCTTCCATTTCCAGCTTTTTAAGGATTATCTGAACTCTTGATGGCAAGAAGCCGTCTTCCAGCTTGGACTCCAAGATAGCTTTCAACCTATTGATGTTGTCAATGACTTCAAATACAGTGACCATCTGTCCCTCTACTTTCTGCACTGCTTCGTGGAAAGGGGATATCTGACTGTGAACAAAAATAAGCCATGCCTCAGACAGGAGGTTTTCAAAGAATTCCTGTATAAAGACTGGGCATCTGTCTTGAGACTGAAAATATGATTTTAAAGGCGGGAACATGTGAATAACCCTTTCAACAGCAGGCAGCAGTGCAAGCCACCCAGTCTGTGCATAACGTAAAATCATCTGGAAGTCTGTGTCCACAAACTGGCAAAACTCCTTGAGGCTTTCAGCTCTAACTGTGTATGATTTGAAGTGCAGATAAATCTTAGCAATAATCATCTCAACATCTATAGGTAATACATCTGCAGCTGATCGAACAGTGTTGTGGAAAATATGGCATGTACAAATAACACCTATCAAACCATGTCCAAGGTTTTCTTTCAGCTTTATGAAAACATTGTTCTTTCCTTTCAGTGCCCCCAAAATTAGTATTTGTGTTGTCTGCACATAATGCAACTACTTTCCTTGATAAACCTTTCTCCGTTAGACAGTCATTAATAAAACTACTAACAATATCAGATGTTTCTCCTGGCAATGACTTCAATTCTAATATTTTAACTTTCAGTCCCTTATTGTGATCAAAGTATCTGACAAGCAAAGGACAAATCTTGATTTCTTTGTGGTTGGAGGCATCTGTCAGTAAGGAAATAAATGTTGAATTTTCTAGGTCACATCTCAACTCGTTTTGAACAAGGGGTGTGAACACATTTCGAATAATGGCTTCTGTTTTCGTACGTGCACAAGCAACTTTTAGTTCTAAAGTAACCTGAAGTAATTGAGATGTGCAGTCCATAGATCTAAATGTATGATTGTGTATCACTGTATGATTGTGTATCACTGTATGATTGTGTATCACTGTATGATTGTGTATCACTGTAGGATTGTGTATCACTGTATGATTGTGTATCCCTGTATGATTGTGTATCACTGTATGATCGTGTATCACTGTATGATAGGCACCTTCTGTAGCAGCTAATTGTTCTTCTTTGTCACCAATCTGTTCAGCTCGACAAAATGTTGTTAACGACGAGCTTGATGCAGCTGTAGCGACGGCTCTCTCCCACTATTTATGTGACTCTTAATATCACCACGTCCACTGTGGGTTAATCGAAAACCCAGAGGCACATATATTGCATCTTACAGTGAAGTCTGATGTAGACTTTTTTTAGAAAGGGGTATTCCTGTGTAAGTCTTGATTGAAACTGCATTTACGTCCTGATGCCATTTGTTGAAAATTTGTAAACTTTACAAACTGTAGTTTAGATAATAATTTTCTATGATTATACCATATGCATAGCATCAGTTGTTAAACATTAAAATGTCAAGTGACTGAATAGAGAGGGCTAGACATAGGATCTCACTACCCAGAGAGGGCTAGATATCGGATCTCACTTCCCAGAGAGGGCTAGACATAGGATCTCACTACTGAGAGAGAGCGAGACATCGGATCTCACTTCCCAGAGAGGGCTAGATATCGGATCTCACTACCCAGAGAGGGCAAGACATAGGATCTCACTACCGAGAGAGAGCGAGACATCGGATCTCACTTCCCAGAGAGGGCTAGATATCATACCTCAATAGCCAGAGAGAGTTAGACATCGGATCTCACTTCCCAGAGAGGGCTAGATATCATATCTCAATAGCCAGAGAGGGCTAGACATTGGTTCCCGCTTCCCAGAGAGGGCTAGATATCATATCTCAATAGCCAGAGAGGGCTAGGCATTGGTTCCCGCTTCCCAGAGAGGGCTAGATATCATATCTCAATAGCCAGAGAGGGCTAGACATTGGTTCCCGCTTCCCAGAGAGGGCTAGATATCATATCTCAATAGCCAGAGAGGGCTAGACATTGGTTCCCGCTTCCCAGAGAGGGCTAGATATCATATCTCAATAGCCAGAGAGGGCTAGACATTGGTTCCCGCTTCCCAGAGAGGGCTAGATATCATATCTCAATAGCCAGAGAGGGCTAGACATTGGTTCCCGCTTCCCAGAGAGGGCTAGATATCATATCTCAATAGCCAGAGAGGGCTAGACATTGGTTCCCGCTTCCCAGAGAGGGCTAGATATCATATCTCAATAGCCAGAGAGGGCTAGACATTGGTTCCCGCTTCCCAGAGAGGGCTAGATATCATATCTCAATAGCCAGAGAGGGCTAGACATTGGTTCCCGCTTCCCAGAGAGGGCTAGATATCATATCTCAATAGCCAGAGAGGGCTAGACATTGGTTCCCGCTTCCCTGAGAGGGCTAGATATCATATCTCAATAGCCAGAGAGGGCTAGACATTGGTTCCCGCTTCCCAGAGAGGGCTAGATATCATATCTCAATAGCCAGAGAGGGCTAGACATTGGTTCCCGCTTCCCAGAGAGGGCTAGATATCATATCTCAATAGCCAGAGAGGGCTAGACATTGGTTCCCGCTTCCCAGAGAGGGCTAGATATCATATCTCAATAACCAGAGAGGGCTAGACGTCGGATCTCACTTCCCAGAGAGGGCTAGATATCATATCTCAATAACCAGAGAGGGCTAGACGTCGGATCTCACTTCCCAGAGAGGGCTAGATATCATATCTCAATAACCAGAGAGGGCTAGACGTCGGATCTCACTTCCCAGAGAGGGCTAGATATCATATCTCAATAGCCAGAGAGGTCTAGACATCGGTTCTCACTGCCCAGAGATCAGGGAGGATAAAGCCACGAAAAAACCACGGACTTGAAGTGAAGAATGTCCGCCGTTTGTGGCGCGATTCGAGCACAGGACTGTTTTGTCCAGACCCCGACGCCTTACGACTTAACCACCCAGCCCCCTTCTCTCTCTCTCTCTCTCTCTCTCTCTCTCTCTCTCTCTCCTTCTCAGTTTTATTTTTCATATCTTCTCTCTTTTTGTGGCTTCAACTCTCTCTCTCTCTCTCTCTCTCTCTCTCTCTCTCTCTCTCTCTCGATTTGTCTGTCTTCTTCTCCCACATCGCTTTTGTTTCTCTCGCTCTATCTCCCTGTTTCTTCCTCTTTTCTTTTCTCTTTCTCTAACGTTTTATATTCCGATGACATAAGTGCCATCATCTCTCTGTCTCTCCTTGTCTCTACTTCCTTCTCGCCAGAAGAGCCTGCGACTCGTGTGAAGTGAAATCTGTGCTCAAAAGAAGTCATGGCAGCAACTATGAAATCTTCAGGTCCTAGATTGTAAAGCCAATCTGTCAAGATCTCGCAGTGACACGTGTTATGTCTTGTGTTTACGACAAACTTGGAGAGCAGATATTTGGTTCTCAAGTGAGACATACTTCTCAGCGATGATTCAACTAACTACTCCATCCACAACAGATACCTGGTCGCTGTCAGCTGGTTTTGGGTCAGTTTGGTCAGAAAGTTAGGTTACCCGAGGGCCAAACACAACGACCTTCATGGGTCGCTGGCCGTAATACATACATATATTCGGGGTGTTAGTAAAATCGCCGTACAGTGAAACTACAAGTGGATCTCAAAGTTGAAGGAGATCTGTTCTCTGTTGAACATTCCAAAGATATTCACCAAATCTTCCCGCTAAACGTCTACACGCCAAAATAAGTTATGTTACGTCGTTGGCATATGATGACATAAATAATGTTGCGGGACACACATATGAAACCATCCTTGAGATTTTTGGGGGCATGTTAAAAGACATAGCAGCCTACTAAAAGTAATCTTGGAAGGGAAAATACAAGGTAAAAGAGACAGACCAAGATTAACATGGACAAGTAACATCAAAAGATTGACAAGTCAGTCTATGACAACCTGCATCATCAAAGCAAGTGACAGAGCGGAATGGCACACAATGACAGCCAACTTTCGATGCGGAGACGGCACTCTATGTTCATCATTATGATGTGCAACGAAATTTTTGGGGAAATTGCGGGAAATGATAATCTTCTTGTAGCTTTCAGCTCCAATGTGGAGCATATTCAGCCTCCAACATGAGCCATGAAAGCATCACATTTTCCTTCACAGTTGTACCTCCAGCATAAACCGTGAAAGCCTACGACCTCCGTACGTGCCCAGTAACAGACCCATCTGTGTCCCAGATTGCTGGAGTTCAACGATCCCGGGAACTGCGGGTTTTCCCGACATAAAACAGAAATAAGACGGGTCCAGGTTTTTAGTGCGTCACAAATGACGTCAATAGGATTGTGTTGCTTTCTTGATAGTCCGCGCTGCTAGTACATTAGAGTTGTTGTGTCTCCAGTGGCAGGCCGCATGGATTGTGGCTGTACAGGGAGTAGAGCCTGGAGTCTGTAGAAATGTGGTTTTACAGAAGAATGTTGAGAATACTATGGACAGCTAAGAAGAGTAATTAAAACGTTCTGAAAGAGGCCAAAGCAAAAAGAGAGCTACTTTCCAATATTAGGAAGATACAATCATCATTTTTTGGCCATGTAATGAGAAGAGAACAGCTGGAATATATTGTAACAACTGGGAAAATTGAGGGACGAAGAGATAGAGGGAAGCAAAGAGAAAAGATACCAGACAGCTTAAGAGAATGGCTTGGCAGGTCAACAACAGAAATGATAAATAGCTGCCGAGATCGAAAGTTGTGGAGAGACATGATCACCTACGCCAGCAGGCACGGTACTTGACGATGATGATGATGATGATGATGATGATGATGATGACGATGATGATGATGATGATGATGATGATGACGATGATGATGATGACGACGACGACGACGACGACGATGATGATGATGATGATGATGATGATGATGATGATGATGATGATGATGATGATGATGATGATGATGATGGTGATGATGATGATGGTGATGATGATGATGATGATGATGACGATGATGATGATGGTGATGATGGTGATGATGATGATGATGATGATGATGACGATGATGATGATGGTGATGATGATGATGATGACGATGATGATGATGGTGATGATGATGATGATGATGATGATGATGATGATGATGATGATGATGATGATGATGGTGATGATGACGATGGTGATGATGGTGATGATGGTGATGATGATGATGATGATGATGATGATGACGATGATGATGATGGTGATGATGATGATGATGATGGTGATGATGACGATGATGATGATGATGATGATGGTGATGATGATGATGATGATGATGATGATGATGGTGATGATGATGGTGATGATGATGATGATGGTGATGATGATGATGATGATGATGATGATGATGATGGTGATGATGACGATGATGATGATGATGGTGATGATGATGATGATGATGATGATGGTGATGATGATGATGATGATGATGATGATGATGATGATGATGATGGTGATGATGATGATGATGATGATGATGATGACGACGACGACGACGATGATGATGATGATGATGATGATGATGATGATGATGATGATGATGATGATGACGATGATGATGATGATGATGATGATGATGATGATGATGATGGTGATGATGATGATGATGGTGATGATGATGATGATGGTGATGATGATGATGATGGTGATGATGATGAAAGGGAAGATCACTTGTTAGTGAACTGCAAAGGACAAGTGGTCGGGTTCTATCCTGATCGATGGCTTCCAGGTTCACCCAGCCTTAATGGGCACCGGATTTTGGGGGGAAAGTAAAGCGACACGGGCGTAATACCGACCACATTACCCCAAAAATCATGTGCCGAAGGTCTGTCAAAATTATGGTCACTAACACCATATTACCTATACGTCACTTGACGTGACGGGGCTCTACTTTTTTTTTTTTACTCTACAGGGAGCAGGCCTGGCTAGAAATGTTTCTACCAGCTCTGAGTTGTCAGTGCCAGAACTGGACGCTGGACTCTAGAACAATAAGAAAGATAACGACCACCGAAATGAAATGTGTCAGAAGAATGACAGGAAACAGCTTAAGGGACAGAGTAAGAAACACCGACCTGAGGAAGAAACTCGAAATTGAACCAGACATCGAATACATAAAGAAACAACAGATAAATTGGATCGGTCACATAACAAGACAAAAAGAACTAACAATGACTCAAAGAGCCTTAGATAAACGCTGCGAAAACGCCAGATTAAGAGGAAGACTGAGAAGTGACTCTAGTATTCCCTTTATCCATCTCTGAGTCACTAGGAGGGATAACATCAGAAGAGGCCAACTAAAGAGCAAAGAATCGCAAATTGTTTCTCCCCTTGACGCCAACGGCAGCAGATAGAAGAAGAACAGGGAGCAGGCCTAGCAACCATTCAGGCCTTCAACGTACAACTTATCAATATGATGATCCTGAACACAATATGTCATTGATTCCCGCTGCCTGTACAGCGGCCAAAATAACATTGAAGGCTGGTTCGCTAAATGGTGGATTACTTTTATGTCGCGTGAAGAATGAGCTCACGGCGATTGTGATGTAGCAGTTGAGGGGAGACTACCGGCGCTGACTAAACACGAGTCGCTGGGCAGAAGGAGCTCAAAGACCGCGTGAACGTCACGAGTCGCTGGGCAGAAGGAGCTCAAAGACCGTGCGAACGTCACGAGTCGCTGGACAGAAGGAGCTCAAATACCGTGTGAACGTCACGAGTCGCTGGGCAGAAGGAGCTCAAAGACCGTGCGAACGTCACGAGTCGCTGGGCAGAAGGAGCTCAAATACCGTGTGAACGTCACGAGTCGCTGGGCAGAAGGAGCTCAAAGACCGCGTGAACGTCACGAGTCGCTGGACAGAAGGAGCTCAAAGACCGTGCGAACGTCACGAGTAGCTGGGCAGAAGGAGCTCAAAGACCGTGTGAACGTCACGAGTCGCTGGGCAGAAGGAGCTCAAAGACCGTGTGAACGTCACGAGTAGCTGGGCAGAAGGAGCTCAAAGACCGTGTGAACGTCACGAGTCGCTGGGCAGAAGGCGCTCAAAGACCGTGTCAACGTCACGAGTCGCTGGGCAGAAGGCGCTCAAAGACCGTGTGAACGTCACGAGTCGCTGGACAGAAGGCGCTCAAAGACCGTGTGAACGTCACGAGTCGCTGGACAGAAGGCGCTCAAAGACCGTGTGAACGTCACGAGTCGCTGGACAGAAGGCGCTCAAAGACCGTGTGAACGTCACGAGTCGCTGGACAGAAGGCGCTCAAAGACCGTGTGAACGTCACGAGTCGCTGGACAGAAGGCGCTCAAAGACCGCGTGAACGTCACGAGTCGCTGGACAGAAGGAGCTCAAAGACCGTGTGAACGTCACGAGTCGCTGGACAGAAGGAGCTCAAATACCGTGTGAACGTCACGAGTCGCTGGACAGAAAGAGCTCAAAGACCGTGTGAACGTCACGAGTCGCTGGGCAGAAGGCGCTCAAAGACCGTGTGAACGTCACGAGTCGCTGGGCAGAAGGCGCTCAAAGACCGTGTGAACGTCACGAGTCGCTGGACAGAAGGAGCTCAAATACCGTGTGAACGTCACGAGTCGCTGGGCAGAAGGCGCTCAAAGACCGTGTGAACGTCACGAGTCGCTGGGCAGAAGGCGCTCAAAGACCGTGTGAACGTCACGAGTCGCTGGGCAGAAGGCGCTCAAAGACCGTGTGAACGTCACGAGTCGCTGGGCAGAAGGCGCTCAAAGACCGTGTGAACGTCACGAGTCGCTGGGCAGAAGGCGCTCAAAGACCGTGTGAACGTCACGAGTCGCTGGACAGAAGGCGCTCAAAGACCGTGTGAACGTCACGAGTCGCTGGACAGAAGGAGCTCAAATACCGTGTGAACGTCACGAGTCGCTGGACAGAAAGAGCTCAAAGACCGTGTGAACGTCACGAGTCGCTGGACAGAAGGAGCTCAAAGACCGTGTGAACGTCACGAGTGGCTGGACAGAAGGCGCTCAAAGACCGTGTGAACGTCACGAGTCGCTGGGCAGAAGGCGCTCAAAGACCGTGTGAACGTCACGAGTCGCTGGGCAGAAGGCGCTCAAAGACCGTGTGAACGTCACGAGTCGCTGGGCAGAAGGCGCTCAAAGACCGTGTGAACGTCACGAGTCGCTGGGCAGAAGGCGCTCAAAGACCGTGTGAACGTCACGAGTCGCTGGGCAGAAGGCGCTCAAAGACCGTGTGAACGTCACGAGTCGCTGGACAGAAGGAGCTCAAAGACCGTGTGAACGTCACGAGTCGCTGGGCAGAAGGAGCTCAAAGACCGTGTGAACGTCACGAGTCGCTGGGCAGAAGGAGCTCAAAGACCGCGTGAACGTCACGAGTAGCTGGACAGAAGGCGCTCAAAGACCGCGTGAACGTCACGAGTCGCTGGACAGAAGGAGCTCAAAGACCGTGTGAACGTCACGAGTCGCTGGACAGAAGGAGCTCAAATACCGTGTGAACGTCACGAGTCGCTGGACAGAAAGAGCTCAAAGACCGTGTGAACGTCACGAGTCGCTGGGCAGAAGGCGCTCAAAGACCGTGTGAACGTCACGAGTCGCTGGGCAGAAGGCGCTCAAAGACCGTGTGAACGTCACGAGTCGCTGGACAGAAGGAGCTCAAATACCGTGTGAACGTCACGAGTCGCTGGGCAGAAGGCGCTCAAAGACCGTGTGAACGTCACGAGTCGCTGGGCAGAAGGCGCTCAAAGACCGTGTGAACGTCACGAGTCGCTGGGCAGAAGGCGCTCAAAGACCGTGTGAACGTCACGAGTCGCTGGGCAGAAGGCGCTCAAAGACCGTGTGAACGTCACGAGTCGCTGGGCAGAAGGCGCTCAAAGACCGAGTGAACGTCACGAGTCGCTGGACAGAAGGCGCTCAAAGACCGTGTGAAAGTCACGAGTCGCTGGACAGAAGGAGCTCAAATACCGTGTGAACGTCACGAGTCGCTGGACAGAAAGAGCTCAAAGACCGTGTGAACGTCACGAGTCGCTGGACAGAAGGAGCTCAAAGACCGTGTGAACGTCACGAGTCGCTGGACAGAAGGCGCTCAAAGACCGTGTGAACGTCACGAGTCGCTGGGCAGAAGGAGCTCAAAGACCGTGTGAACGTCACGAGTCGCTGGGCAGAAGGAGCTCAAAGACCGTGTGAACGTCACGAGTCGCTGGACAGAAGGAGCTCAAAGACCGAGTGAACGTCACGAGTCGCTGGGCAGAAGGAACTCAAAGACCGTGTGAACGTCACGAGTCGCTGGGCAGAAGGCGCTCAAAGACCGTGTGAACGTCACGAGTCGCTGGACAGAAGGAACTCAAAGACCGTGTGAACGTCACGAGTCGCTGGACAGAAGGAACTCAAAGACCGTGTGAACGTCACGAGTCGCTGGACAGAAGGAACTCAAAGACCGTGTGAACGTCACGAGTCGCTGGACAGAAGGAACTCAAAGACCGTGTGAACGTCACGAGTGGCTGGACAGAAGGAGCTCAAAGACCGTGTGAACGTCACGAGTGGCTGGACAGAAGGAGCTCAAAGACCGTGTGAACGTCACGAGTGGCTGGACAGAAGGAGCTCAAAGACCGTGTGAACGTCACCTTCCGCTGTCCTTCCTGATGTCCGGATGAACCTCTTGCTACAAGAGTGAATGGTCATCATCTACAAGAGTGAATGGTCATCATCTACAAGAGTGAATGGTCATCATCTACAAGAGTGAATGGTCATCATCTACAAGAGTGAATGGTCATCATCTACAAGAGTGAATGGTCATCATCTACAAGAGTGAATGGTCATCATCTACAAGAGTGAATGGTCATCATCTACAAGAGTGGATGGTCATCATCTACAAGATCCTCTCGTCAGGGTCGAGTATAGTCTCCCGGAACATCTCAGTACACAGGGGTTCTTGGAGACCGGGTTTGACCCTATTTTAATTTGCTACTTTTTCTGGACTTATATATTATAATTAATGTAAAAAATATTTTTTTATTAAAAATAATAAATATATAAGAAATTGATTTTTTTTAATATGAAAAAAATATTAAAATAATATTTTTAAAATTAATTTTTAAAAATATTTTAGAAATTTAAAAAAAACATGAATAAATAATTAATTTTTTTAAAATGTGTTTAATTACAAAAAATAATATAAATAAAAAATTAATTTTTAAAAATATTTAAAGAATAAAAAAGTAGTATATATTTTAACCTATTATTTTTACCTATAGAGGTTAAAAAAAAAAAGATCTATATATGTGCTTTATAGACTACACGAAAGCATTTGACAAAGTAAAGCATGTGGAAATAATCAATATGCTGGAGAAATTAAACATTGATGGCAAGGATCTGCGAATCATAAAAACATGTACTGGCAACAAACAGCAGCTATACGAATTAACAACCAAACAGGACAATTCCAATATATAAAACAAGGAGTCAGACAAGGCTGTGTTCTGTCGCCGGATTTGTTTTCACTTTACAGCGAATATATTATGAGATCAATAGTAGACAAAAAGGAATTGAAGTCAACGGTCACAACATAAATAATTTGCGATATGCGGATGACACAGTCTTAATAGCAGAGACAGAGAATGAGCTACAAGAAATGATAGACATAATAGTGAAGGAAAGCAACAAGAAAGGTCTCAGTCTGAATAGTAAGAAAACAGAAGTAATGGTTATATCGAAGAAACAATCATCACCATCATGCAGCATAAAAATAAACGAGACAAATCTGAAACAAGTACAACATTTCAAATACTTGGGCACAGTGATAACATCAGATGGGAGATGCACCACCGAAATAAAAAGCAGAATAGCTCAGGCCAAAATAGCATTTCAGAAAATGAAAAATATCTTATGCAACAAATCTATGTCAATAGAAATGAGAAAGAGAGTTCATCGGTGCTATATAGAACCAATTCTGACCTGTCCTATGGACGCGAATCATGGACAGTAGACAAACAAATGAAAAGACGATTAGAGGCCACAGAGATGGGATTTCTCAGAAGAATGTTGAAAGTTCCCTGGACAGCTAAAAAGACCAATGAGGAAGTTCTCAAAGAGGCCAACACAAAAAGGGAACTTTTAAAAAACATCAGAAAGAAACAATCAACATTTTTCGGGCACATCATGAGAAGAGGAAAGTTGGAATACTTGGTTACAACTGGTAAAATAAAATGAAAGAGAGATCGCGGGCGACAAAGAGAGAAAATACTGGATAGCTTGGTGTCATGGCATGAAAACAGTCAACAACAGAACTGATAAGATGCACTGTAGATAGAAGATTGTGGAGGGACATGATCGCCTACGCCAACCGGAATGGCACATGGTGATGATATATAATATTAAAATATTTATTACAGTCAAAGAGATAAGATCAGAAATGAAGAACTAAGAAAAAAAGCTAGAATAACCCCCGCCATAGAATATATAATGAAACAACAGATAAAATGGTTTGGCCACGTGACAAGGCAGAAAGATCAAAACACAACACAACAAGCCTTCAACAAATCGTTGTGAAAACACCAGACCCAAGGGTCGACCAGTCAAGATGGATCGATGGAATATTAGAAGCACTAGGAAACATAATAACAGCAGAGGTGAACAGAAGAGCAAAAGACTGCACATTATATCTCCCCTCGATGCTGAAAGGCAGATGAGGAAGGAAAGAAGAAGAAGAAGAATATTTTTTTATATTAATTTTTTTTAATATTTTAGAAATTAAAAAAAAAAACAAGAATAAAAAATTAATTTTAAAAATATTTTTAAATATGATATAAATAAATTATTATTTTTTAAATATATTTTTTAAAATAAAAAAAATAATATAAAGAATAAAAAGTAATATATATTTTAAAAATTAATTTTTAAAAATATATTTTAAAATACAATAATATAAATAAGAAACATTAATGTAGCAATAACACATAAATAATATAAATAAAAAATATTTTTAAAATTAACATTTAAAAAAATAATAAAAAAATAAATTGTTAAAAATGTCTACCGCAGTTTTGTCCAATGTAAAGGGAGATAAGAATGTATCGAATGTTTTCCTTTTATACTGGTTAGGTTAATAATGCGTCCATAAATTGGAGGTTCCCAACAGCATTCTTCTTCAAGTTGAATCTCTTCTCCTCTCAATCTCTCTTTTATTTTCCCTATTGTACATCAGTCAGGTCAGGTAATTTTACCTGCTATTGTATGCAGTAAACAGTACAACCTGTGGCTGCCCTGCTGCCTTGCAGGTAAGCTCGGAAGAGTAAAAGGCAAAGGGAGGGTACCCCGAAGTAAAACAACCCCACTGCCGTGTGGGTGAGACTTTTTAGTCAAAGGCTAGCGAAGCAACCGTAAACAAACCAACGGAAGGCAACAGAAATCCACCGTCACAATTTCTTTGTACAATCATGAATCACCACAACAATAGAAATAACGACAACAATGTTAAGGGGGATTCTAATGGTAAACCCTAGTTCGGTAGGGGATATCATGTGCTACAGGTGATACCCGATCGTCATCAAGCTACTGTTACCAAAATAAAGATTAAACAAACTCTAAAGATAGGTACTTGGAATGTGAGAACACTCATGCAGAAGGGTAAACTAGAAAACGTCATACAAGAAATGAAAAGAATGGGCTTACAATTACTGGACTTTGTGAAATGAGATACACCGGATCAGGGGAGATGTATTCTGATTAACATAAAATAATCTATTCTGGAGGTACTGAACACCAAAGAGGAGTAGGTATCATCTTGGATGCAGAAAGAGCAAGACCAGTGAAAGGCTTTTACCCAATATCTGACAGAGTCCTTTTAGTGAAATTGAATGGAAAGCCAATAGACATAAATCTTATACAAGTTTATGCACCAACAGCAGACAGTTTAGAGGAAACAATTGATAAATTTTACGAGTTAAATGAGGCACTTCATAAATGCAAACCACATGAAAACACCATAGTTCTAGGGATTTTAACGCAAAAGTAGGAAAGGAAAGAGTTGAGGAAATAGTTGGTCATTATGGCTTAGGCGAGAGGAATGAAAGAGGTGAGAAACTTATTGACTGGACAAGAACACACAACACGATGATAGGAAACACCTGGTTTAAGCAACATCCAAGACGTCTGTGGACATGGAAAAGCCCAGGGGACAACGCACGTAAACAAATTGATTATATAATGATAAGCAATAGATTTAGAAACAGTCTGGTGTGTGTGAAAACTAGACCAGGGGCAGATTGCAATAGTGATCATGTACCAGTTGTGGGAAAGCTTAGAGTAAAATTAAAAACAACAAAACGAGCATCAGTTAACATCAAGTTAGATTTAGATTTACTAAAATGAGACAAGAAGCTGCAAGACAAATATAAAATCACAAATCAGAACCGGTACAATGCAATAGAGAAGATACAAAGCATTGATGAACAGTGGGAAATGCTAAAAGAATCAATGCAACAAACATCAAAAGAGTTCATACATCCAGTGAGGACAAATTCAAGAAAGAAATGGATGACAGATGATATTTTACAGCTAATGGATACAAGAAGAAATAAAGAAAATAAAGATGAGTATAAGAGATTAAATAAAGACTGAGACATGATTTATGAAGATATTAAAATAATAAATTGTAGACTGAGAAATGATTTATGAAGGAGATTAAAACAAATTGTAGACTGAGAAATGATTTATGAAGGAGATTAAAACAAATTGTAGACTGAGAAATGATTTATGAAGGAGATTAAAACAAATTGTAGACTGAGAAATGATTTATGAAGGAGATTAAAACAAATTGTAGACTGAGAAATGATTTATGAAGGAGATTAAAACAAATTGTAGACTGAGAAATGATTTATGAAGGAGATTAAAACAAATTGTAGACTGAGAAATGATTTATGAAGGAGATTAAAACAAATTGTAGACTGAGAAATGATTTATGAAGATATTAAAATAATAAATTGTAGACTGAGAAATGATTATGAAGGAGATTAAAACAAATTGTAGACTGAGAAATGATTTATGAAGGAGATTAAAACAAATTGTAGACTGAGAAATGATTTATGAAGGAGATTAAAACAAATTGTAGACTGAGAAATGATTTATGAAGATATTAAAATAATAAATTGTAGACTGAGAAATGATTTATGAAGGAGATTAAAACAAATTGTAGACTGAGAAATGATTTATGAAGGAGATTAAAACAAATTGTAGACTGAGAAATGATTTATGAAGGAGATTAAAACAAATTGTAGACTGAGAAATGATTTATGAAGGAGATTAAAACAAATTATACACTGAGACATTATTTATGAAGGAGATTAAATCAAATTGTGGACTGAGAAATGATTTATGAAGGAGATTAAAACAAATTGTACACTGAGACATTATTTATGAAGGAGATTAAATCAAATTGTGGACTGAGAAATGATTTATGAAGGAGATTAAAACAAATTGTAGACTGAGAAATGATTTATGAAGATATTAAAATAATAAATTGTAGACTGAGAAATGATTTATGAAGGAGATTAAAACAATTTGTAGACTGAGAAATGATTTATGAAGGAGATTAAAACAAATTGTACACTGAGAAATGATTTATGAAGGAGATTAAAACAAATTGTACACTGAGAAATGATTTATGAAGGAGATTAAAACAAATTGTACACTGAGAAATGATTTATGAAGGAGATTAAATCAAATTGTGGACTGAGAAATGATTTATGAAGGAGATTAAATCAAATTGTAGACTGAGAAATGATTTATGAAGGAGATTAAAACAAATTGTAGACTGAGAAATGATTTATGAAGATATTAAAATAATAAATTGTAGAGAGTGAGAATGTGTACAGCAAATGACTTATGACGAATATTAAAATAATAAGTTTCAGACTAAGAAGTAATTTATGAAATAGATTTTTAGAAATAAATTGTTGAGAATGTATACAGAGAATGACAGAGATTAAAACAATAAATTATAGAACAAAAAGTGAGTTGTGAAGATTAAGGTAATAAAGCGTAGATTTAGAGAACATTTATAAAGTACAATTAATATAATCTGTAGACTTAAATATGTTTATGAATATTAGAACAATAAATTGTAGACTTAAATATGTTTATGAATATTAGAACAATAAATTGTAGACTTAAATATGTTTATGAATATTAGAACAATAAATTGTAGACTTAAATATGTTTATAAATATTAGAACAATAAATTGTAGACTTAAATATGTTTATAAATATTAGAACAATAAATTGTAGACTTAGAAGTGATTTGAGAGAAAGATTAAAGAGCCAAAATGGCAATATAGATGGGGGATGTAACAGCTTAAAAAACTATAATAAGCAAAAGTTACCAATGGTTTAGTCAGCATTACTTCAGCTCCAAGCTGCTTGTAGTCAATGTCCTCACTGCGGATCATGGACAGGGCACTTAGAAAGTCCAATTTTGCCTTGTTATACCTGCATTACCCCATAACAAGAGTATAATCAAAACAAAAGAAACAAGTTTTTTAATAAGTACACAAAACACATGTACACCAAACTATGAGATAAGACATGAATAATACAAAAACAAGAAACATACTTTCAATGTGAGACTAATAAGATATGAATAATACAAACAAGAAACATACTTTCAATGTGAGACTAATAAGACATGAATAATACAAACAAGAAACATACTTTCAATGTGAGACTAATAAGATATGAATAATACAAACAAGAAACATACTTTCAATGTGAGACTAATAAGATATGAATAATACAAACAAGAAACATACTTTCAATGTGAGACTAATCTATCTATCTATCTATTGACCTTTCGAGCCGTAACCGGCCCATAGGGCGTAGACCAAGATACACCTTCACCTATATGAATTTTTGTTCTAGCAGTTTTCTTTTAAAGATATTTTATCAAATCTCGCCATCTGTCTCTGTTCTGTGCAAGCAGTTCTATCTCATTGAGGGAGCCGATTCCTGCTGCTCTTGCCTCTCTCATCAATGTTCTTCTCAGTGTCTCCCTGGGTCTTCCTCTTTTTCTTTTACTGTTGTTTCCCATATGAGGGCTTGCTTTGCTATTCGATTATTATCTCTTCTCATCACATGTCCAACGTATGACCATCGTCTTTTCTTTATTACTGAAGATATTAGTGGTTGATTGGCGATTTCTCTAATTTCCTCGTTTGTTTTGAATTCGTTCCATTCTATACCAAGTATTTTCCTTAGACATTTATTTTCGAATGCGTTCAACTTTGTTTCTATATCTCTTGTTGTTTTCCAGCTTTCACACGCATACGTAAGGGTTGATAGTACATTTGATTTGAATAGCCTAAGTTTTGTGTTTGTGCTAATGAGTTTTGATTTCCACAACTTTTCAAGGCTTCTGAAAGACATTGCTGCTTTAGCCAGTCTGATTCTAATTTCTTTGCTCGTATCCCCTTCTCGATCAATGTGACTTCCAAGATAAGAGACTAATAAGACATGAATAATACAAACAAGAAACATACTTCAATGTGAGACTAATAAGATATGAATAATACAAACAAGAAACATACTTTCAATGTGAGACTAATAAGACATGAATAATACAAACAACATACTTTCAATCTGAGACTAATAAGACATGAATAATACAAACAAGAAACATTCTTTCAATGTGAGACTAATAAGACATGAATAATACAAACAAGAAACATACTTTCAATGTGAGACTAATAAGACATGAATAATACAAACAAGAAACATTCTTTCAATGTGAGACTAATAAGACATGAATAATACAAACAAGAAACATACTTTCAATGTGAGACTAATAAGACATGAATAATACAAACAAGAAACATTCTTTCAATGTGAGACTAATAAGACATGAATAATATAAACAAGAAACATACTTTCAATGTGAGACTAATAAGACATGAATAATACAAACAAGAAACATTCTTTCAATGTGAGACTAATAAGACATGAATAATACAAACAAGCAACATACTTTCAATGTGAGACTAATAAGACATGAATAATAGAAACAAGAAACATACTTTCAATGTGAGACAAATAAGACATGAATAATACAAACAAGAAACATACTTCAATGTGAGACTAAAAAGACATGAATAATATAAACAAGAAACGTACTTTCAATGTGAGACTAATAAGATATGAATAATACAAACAAGAAACATACTTTCAATGTGAGACTAATAAGACATGAATAATACAAACAAGCAACATACTTTCAATGTGAGACTAATAAGATATGAATAATACAAACAAGAAACATACTTTCAATGTGAGACTAATAAGATATGAATAATACAAACAAGAAACATACTTTCAATGTGAGACTAATAAGATATGAATAGTATAAACAAGAAACATACTTTCAATGTGAGACTAATAAGACATGAATAATACAAACAAGAAACATTCTTTCAATGTGAGACTAATAAGACATGAATAATATAAACAAGAAACATACTTTCAATGTGAGACTAATAAGACATGAATAATACAAACAAGAAACATTCTTTCAATGTGAGACTAATAAGACATGAATAATACAAACAAGCAACATACTTTCAATGTGAGACTAATAAGACATGAATAATACAAACAAGAAACATACTTTCAATGTGAGACAAATAAGACATGAATAATACAAACAAGAAACATACTTCAATGTGAGACTAATAAGACATGAATAATACAAACAAGAAACATACTTTCAATGTGAGACTAATAAGATATGAATAATACAAACAAGAAACATACTTTCAATGTGAGACTAATAAGACATGAATAATACAAACAAGCAACATACTTTCAATGTGAGACTAATAAGATATGAATAATACAAACAAGAAACATTCTTTCAATGTGAGACTAATAAGATATGAATAATACAAACAAGAAACATACTTTCAATGTGAGACTAATAAGATATGAATAATACAAACAAGAAACATACTTTCAATGTGAGACTAATAAGATATGAATAATACAAACAAGAAACATTCTTTCAATGTTAGACTAATAAGATATGAATAATACAAACAAGAAACATACTTTCAATGTGAGACTAATAAGATATGAATAGTATAAACAAGAAACATACTTTCAATGTGAGACTAATAAGATATGAATAATACAAACAAGAAACATACTTTCAATGTGAGACTAATAAGATATGAATAGTATAAACAAGAAACATACTTTCAATGTGAGACTAATAAGACATGAATAATACAAACAAGAAACATACTTTCAATGTGAGACTAATAAGATATGAATAGTATAAACAAGAAACATACTTTCAAAAAAAAATGTGAGATACATTTAGCCAGAAGAGTTTAGCCAGAGACTGTAAATTAAATGATGAAACCAAAATTAAAAATAGAATCAAACCTTTGAACTTCCAAGTAACAAACACCTCTCTGGTAGTAGGCAATGGCCAGGTATTTGTCAAGGTCAATGCTGGAACTAAAATACTGGAGGTAAAACAAATAAAACAATGTTAATGGCAGCCAAATTGTAACCATATCCACTGAACAAAGCAAATATTTGGCTCTAGTTCAAAATTACTGTACGGTTGTACTGTAAGGTGATACTGTACTACTAGCAGAAAATCCTAAAGATCTACAACAATTACTTAATGTAATAAACATGACAAGCAAAATATACGGACTAGATATGAATATGAAAAAAGACTAAAACTATGATCATCTATCTATCTATTGACCTTTCGAGCCGTAGCCGGCCCATAGGGCATTGACCAAGATACTCTTTCTCTTATCTAAATTTTTATTCTAGCAGTTTTCAATTCTTTTAAAGATATTTTATCAAATCTCGCCATTTGTTTCTGTTCTGTGCCAGCAGCTCTATCTCATTGAGGGAGCCGATTCCTGCAGCTCTTGCCTCTCTCATCAATGTTCTTCTCAGTGTCTCTCTGGGTCTTCCTCTTTTCCTATGATCATAAACAAAGAAAATTTCAAAGACCTACAATTAAATATCAAAGTTGAAGGAATACACCTGGAGACAGTCCAGAGCTACAACTACATGGGACATACTATAACCAATGATGGAAAATGTACAACTGAAATAAACAAAAGAATAGGTATGGCAAAAAGTAATTTTAATGCCATGAAAAAATATACTAACATCAAAACAAATAACACCAGGGCAAAAACTAAGAATAGCAAAATGTTACAACTTCTCAATATTCATGTATGGTGCAGAAACAAGGACATTAGACAAGAAAACAGAACAGAAAATTGAAGCCTTTGAAATGTGGATTTATAGAAGAATAGGTAGAATTGGATGGAAAGAAAAGAAAACAAATGATAAAGTTTTAAAACAACTGAAAACAAAAAGAGAACTACTAAATACAATTAAGACAAGACAAATGAAATTTTTGGGGCATGTTAAACGACACAACAGCCTAATAAAAGTAGTATAAAAAAGGGAAAATACAAGGTAAAAGAGGCAGACCAAGACTAACATGGATGAATAACATTAAAAGATGGACAAGTCAGCCTATGATAATCTGCACTATCAAAGCAAGAGACAGAGTGGAATGGCACTCCATGGTAGCCAACCTTTGATGTGGAGACGGCTCTCAATGATGATGATGATGAATTAAAAAAAATAATCCCCTTTTAAAGCTGTTCAATCAGTGTTACTTGGGTGTTAGAATAAGAAAAGTTGTATTTGTTAGTTTAATAAAGCAAAGTTGTATTTAATAGTTTGATAAAGCAAAGTTGTATTTAATAGTTTGATAAAGTAAAGTTGTATTTATTAGTTTGATAAAGCAAAGTTGTATTTAATAGTTTGATAAAGCAAAGTTGTATTTAATAGTTTGATAAAGCAAAGTTGTATTTAATAGTTTGATAAAGTAAAGTTGTATTTAATAGTTTGATAAACCAAAGTTGTATTTAATAGTTTGATAAAGCAAAGTTGTATTTAATAGTTTGATAAAGTAAAGTTGTATTTATTAGTTTGATAAAGTAAAGTTGTATTTAATAGTTTGATAAAGTAAAGTTGTATTTATTAGTTTGATAAAGCAAAGTTGTATTTATTAGTTTGATAAAGCAAAGTTGTATTCATTAGTTTGATAAAGTAAAGTTGTATTTATTAGTTTGATAAAGTAAAGTTGTATTTAATAGTTTGATAAAGTAAAGTTGTATTTATTAGTTTGATAAAGTAAAGTTGTATTTAATAGTTTGATAAAGCAAAGTTGTATTTAATAGTTTGATAAAGTAAAGTTGTATTTATTAGTTTGATAAAGTAAAGTTGTATTTATTAGTTTGATAAAGTAAAGTTGTATTTATTAGTTTAATAAAGTAAAGTTGTATTTATTAGTTTGATAAAGTAAAGTTGTATTTATTAGTTTGATAAAGTAAAGTTGTATTTATTAGTTTAATAAAGTAAAGTTGTATTTAATAGTTTGATAAAGTAAAGTTGTATTTATTAGTTTGATAAAGTAAAGTTGTATTTATTAGTTTAATAAAGTAAAGTTGTATTTATTAGATTGATAAAGTAAAGTTGTATTTATTAGTATGATAAAGTAAAGTTGTATTTATTAGTTTGATAAAGTAAAGTTGTATTTAATAGTTTAGTAAGGCAAAGTTATATTTATTAGTTTGATAAAGTAAAGTTGTATTTATTAGTTTGATAAAGTAAAGTAAAGTTGTATTTATTAGTTTGATAAAGTAAAGTTGTATTTATTAGTTTAATAAAGTAAAGAGTTGAACTGACTAATTTAATAAAGTAAAGAGTTGAACTGACTAATTTAATAAAGTAAAGAGTTGAACTGACTAATTTAATAAAGTAAAGAGTTGAACTGACTAATTTAATAAAGTAAAGAGTTGAACTGACTAATTTATTAAAGTAAAGAGTTGAACTGACTAATTTAAAAAAATAAAGTGTTGAACTGACTAATTTAATAAAGTAAAGAGTTGAACTGACTAATTTAATAAAATAATGTGTTGAACTGACTAATTTAATAAAATAAAGTGTTAAACTGACTAATTTAATAAAATTAAGTGTTGAACTGACTAATTTAATAAAATAAAGTGTTGAACTGACTAATTTAATAAAATAAAGTGTTGAACTGACTAATTTAATAAAATAAAGTGTTGAACTGACTAATTTAATAAAATAAAGTGTTGAACTGACTAATTTAATAAAGTAAAGTGTTGAACTGACTAATTTAATAAAGTAAATTGTTGAACTGACTAATTTAATAAAGTAAAGTGTTGTATTGGAAAGGAAAGAAGACAGCTTGAGCTAGATGGCCTGCAGTCACAACATCAGGGTGAACAACCCACAGCTGACCAAGATGCCATTTTACCTCCAAGTTTGTTTTCCCAGTAACCATCGGCATCAGAACAGACTGGTAATGATATGAGGATCAAAACAGACTGGCTAATGAGATGAGGATCAAAACAGACTGGCTAATGAGATGAGGATCAAAACAGACTGGCTAATGAGATGAGGATCAAAACAGACTGGCTAATGAGATGAGGATCAAAACAGACTGGCTAATGAGATGAGGATCAAAACAGATTGGCTAATGAGATGAGGATCAAAACAGACTGGCTAATGAGATGAGGATCAAAACAGACTGGCTAATGAGATGAGGATCAAAACAGACTGGCTAATGAGATGAGGATCAAAACAGACTGGCTAATGAGATGAGGATCAAAATAGACTGGCTAATGAGATGAGGATCAAAACAGACTGGCTAATGAGATGAGGATCAAAACATACTGGCTAATGAGATGAGGATCAAAACAGACTGGCTAATGAGATGAGGATCAAAACAGACTGGCTAATGAGATGAGGATCAAAACAGATTGGCTAATGAGATGAGGATCAAAACAGACTGGCTAATGAGATGAGGATCAAAACAGACTGGCTAATGAGATGAGGATCAAAATAGACTGGCTAATGAGATGAGGATCAAAACAGACTGGCTAATGAGATGAGGATCAAAACATACTGGCTAATGAGATGAGGATCAAAACAGACTGGCTAATGAGATGAGGATCAAAACAGACTGGCTAATGAGATGAGGACCAAAACAGACTGGCTAATGAGATGAGGATCAAAACAGACTGGCTAATGAGATGAGGATCAAAACATACTGGCTAATGAGATGAGGATCAAAACAGACTGGCTAATGAGATAAGGATCGTTCGTTCGTTCGCTTTCGTCAGCTTTGACCTCTGACGAAGTCCCACCCACTCAATTTTGTGGGACTGAATTTTGCGTGTAAAGTCTGTTTTATCCCATTACAGGATGCCCCTCGCCATGCAGGCAGATTTACTCTGACTTCAGAGGTACTAATTTTTAGGGAATTAGTAAAACCCAGGTGTCCTCGCCAGGGTACGAACCCCGGCTGTTGCCGTGGTAAGCCAACCGCCTATCGATTGCGCTAACCGGACACCCGAGATAAGGATCAAAACAGACTGGCTAATGAGATGAGGATCAAAACATACTGGCTAATGAGATGAGGATCAAAACAGACTGGCTAATGAGATGAGGATCAAAACAGACTGGCTAATGAGATGAGGATCAAAACATACTGGCTAATGAGATGAGGATCAAAACAGAATGGCTAATGAGATAAGGATCAAAGCAGACTGGCTAATGAGATGAGGATCAAAACATACTGGCTAATGAGATGAGGATCAAAACAGACTGGCTAATGAGATGAGGATCAAAACAGACTGGCTAATGAGATGAGGACCAAAACAGACTGGCTAATGAGATGAGGATCAAAACAGACTGGCTAATGAGATGAGGATCAAAACATACTGGCTAATGAGATGAGGATCAAAACAGACTGGCTAATGAGATAAGGATCAAAACAGACTGGCTAATGAGATGAGGATCAAAACATACTGGCTAATGAGATGAGGATCAAAACAGACTGGCTAATGAGATGAGGATCAAAACAGACTGGCTAATGAGATGAGGATCAAAACATACTGGCTAATGAGATGAGGATCAAACAGAATGGCTAATGAGATAAGGATCAAAGCAGACTGGCTAATGAGATGAGGATCAAAACATACTGGCTAATGAGATGAGGATCAAAACATACTGGCTAATGAGATGAGGATCAAAACATACTGGCTAATGAGATGAGGATTGAAGCACCTCACACAATGCTGGGGCTTGCTGATAAGAGTAGTATCTCTGTGATACTCGCTACTGTATTAAAGTTTAGGAAGTCAGAAAAGCTACTGCTATTGTTACACCAATTACATGGTTAGCATCAGGCTAACTTCAAGGCACTTGATAATTACCACTATCACTATCATCATCTCTATCATCATCATCACCTCTATCATCATCATCCCTGTCACCATTATCATCTCTATCACCATCATCATCTCTATCACCATTATCATCTCTATCATCATCATCATCTCTATCACCAATATCATTTCTATCATCATCATCATCTCTATCATCATCATCATCTCTATCACCAATATCATCTCTATCATCATCATCATCATCTCTATCATCATCATCATCTCTATCACCAATAGCATCTCTATCATCATCATCTCTAAAACCATCATCATCTCTAACACCATCACATCTGTCATCATCACCATAATCACCTCTATAATCATCATCTCTATAATCATCATCTCTATCATCATCATCATCTCTATCACCATCATCATCTCTATCACCATCATCATCTCTATCATCATCATCTCTATCACCATCATCATCTCTATCACCATCATCATCTCTATCATCATCATCTCTGTCACCATCATCATCTCTAACACCATCACATCTGTCATCATCACCATAATCATCTCTATAATCATCATCTCCAAAATCATCATCTCTGTCAAAATCATCATCTCTATCACCATCATCATCTCTATCACCATCCTCTTCTCTATCACCATCATCATCTCTATCATCATCATCATCTCTATCATCATCATCATCTCTATCACCATCATCATCTCTATCATCATCATCATCTCTAACATCATCATCTTCTCTATTATCATCATCATCTTCTCTATCACCATCATCATCTCTATCATCATCATCATCTCTATCATCATCATCATCATCTCTATCACCATCATCATCTCTATCACCGTCATCATCTCTATCATCATCTTCTCTATCATCATCATCATCTCTATCATCATCATCTTCTCTATCACCATCATCATCTCTATCATCATCATCATCTCTATCATCATCATCATCTCTATCACCATCATCATCTCTATCATCATCATCTCTATCATCATCATCATCATCTCTATCACCATCATCATCTCTATCACCATCATCATCTCTATCATCATCATCATCTCTATCATCATCATCTTCTCTATCATCATCATCATCTCTATCATCATCATCATCTCTATCATCATTATCTTCTCTATCATCATCATCTTCTCTATCACCATCATCTTCTCTATCACCATCATCATCTCTATCATCATCATCATCATCATCATCATCATCATCATCATCATCTCTATCACCATCATCATCTCTATCACTATCATCATCTCTATCATCATCATCTCTATCATCATCATCATCATCATCATCATCATCATCATCATCATCATCATCATCATCATCATCATCATCTCTATCATCATCATCATCTCTATCACCATCATCATCTCTATCATCATCATCATCTCTGTCAAAATCATCATCTCTATCACCATCATCATCTCTATCACCATTATCATCTCTATCATCATCATCTTCTCTATCACCATCATCATCTCTATCATCATCATCATCTCTATCATCATCATCTTCTCTATCACCATCATCATCTCTATCATCATTATCATCTCTATCACCATCATCATCTCTATCATCATCATCTACGTCACCATCATCATCTCTATCATCATCATCATCATCTATATCATCATCATCTACGTCACCATCATCATCTCTATCATCATCATCATCTCTATCATCATCATCTACGTCACCATCATCATCTCTATCACCATCATCTTTATCATCATCACTATCACCATCATCATCTTTATCATCATCACTATCACTATCATCTTTATCATCATCACCATCATCACTATCACCATCATAATCTTTATCATCATCACTACCACCATCATCATCACTATCACCATAATCATCAATATCATCATCATCACTATCACAGTAATCATCAATATCATCATCATCACCATCACAATAATCATCAATATCATCATCTTCACTATCATCATAGCTATCACAATAATCAACAATATCACCATATCACTATCACCATCATCGCCACCATCATCATCATCATCAAAATCATCGCTATCATTAACATCATCACTATCATCAACATCACAATTACTGTCAACATCATCACTATCACTATCATCAACATAACCATCACTATCATCATCACTATAACCACCAATATCATTACTATCACTATCATTATAGCTAAAACACGGAAAAAGACAAATCGGCAGACCTAAACTACGATATAGAGATATCTGCAAATCATCTCTGAAAGACTTCTCCATCTGTGAAAACGACTGGCAACATCTGGCAAGTGATCGCACATCATGGAGAGCACGTATAAGGAACGGTATAACAACATTTGAGACTGTGCTAAGACATGACTTAGAAGAGAAGAGACTCATGAAAAAGGATGGTAAACCCTGTGGACCAGCGAGCCTGACCTGTTCATTATGTGACCGCGTGTGTTTGTCAAACATTGGTAGAATTAGCCACGAGAGAAGCTGTTCGGCAAAAACAATACCTCAAAAAAATACGCAATAGCCTCCACTAGACCGTCTGACAAGACGAAAAGGGCCATACATACATACTATCATTATCACCATCATCATCATATGTCTAGCTCTCTCTGTGAAGTGAGATGTGTCTAGCTTTCTCTGTGAAGTGAGATATGTCTAGCTCTCTGTGAAGTGAGATATGTCTAGCTCTCTGTGAGGTGAGATATGTCTAGCTCTCTCTGTGGAGTGAGATATGTCTAGCTCTCTCTGTGAAGTGAGATATGTCTAGCTCTCTCTGTGGAGTGAGATATGTCTAGCTTTCTCTGTGAAGTGAGATATGTCTAGCTCTCTCTTTGGAGTGAGATATGTCTAGCTTTCTCTGTGAAGTGAGATATGTCTAGCTCTCTCTGTGAAGTGAGATATGTCTAGCTCTCTCTGTGGAGTGAGATATGTCTAGCTCTCTCTGTGAAGTGAGATGTGTCTAGCTTTCTCTGTGAAGTGAGATATGTCTAGCTCTCTCTGTGAAGTGAGATATGTCTAGCTCTCTGTGAAGTGAGATATGTCTAGCTCTCTGTGAAGTGAGATATGTCTAGCTCTCTGTGAGGTGAGATATGTCTAGCTCTCTGTGAAGTGAGATATGTCTAGCTCTCTGTGAAGTGAGATATGTCTAGCTCTCTGTGAGGTGAGATATGTCTAGCTCTCTGTGAAGTGAGATATGTCTAGCTCTCTCTGTGGAGTGAGATATGTCTAGCTCTCTGTGAAGTGAGATATGTCTAGCTCTCTGTGAGGTGAGATATGTCTAGCTCTCTGTGAAGTGAGATATGTCTAGCTCTCTCTGTGGAGTGAGATATGTCTAGCTCTCTGTGAAGTGAGATATGTCTAGCTCTCTGTGAGGTGAGATATGTCTAGCTCTCTGTGAAGTGAGATATGTCTAGCTCTCTGTGAAGTGAGATATGTCTAGCTCTCTCTGTGAAGTGAGATATGTCTAGCTCTCTCTGTGAGGTGAGATATGTCTAACTCTCTGTGAGGTGAGATATGTCTAGCTCTCTGTGAAGTGAGATATGTCTAGCTCTCTGTGAAGTGAGATATGTCTAGCTCTCTCTGTGAAGTGAGATATGTCTAGCTCTCTGTGAAGTGAGATATGTCTAGCTCTCTCTGTGAGGTGAGATATGTCTAGCTCTCTCTGTGAAGTGAGATATGTCTAGCTCTCTCTGTGAAGTGAGATATGTCTAGCTCTCTGTGAAGTGAGATATGTCTAGCTCTCTGTGAGGTGAGATATGTCTAGCTCTCTGTGAAGTGAGATATGTCTAGCTCTCTCTGTGAAGTGAGATATGTCTAGCTCTCTGTGTAGTGAGATATGTCTAGCTCTCTCTGTGAAGTGAGATATGTCTAGCTCTCTGTGTAGTGAGATATGTCTAGCTCTCTCTGTGAAGTGAGATATGTCTAGCTCTCTGTGTAGTGAGATATGTCTAGCTCTCTCTGTGAGGTGAGATATGTCTAGCTCTCTCTGTGAAGTGAGATATGTCTAGCTCTCTGTGTAGTGAGATATGTCTAGCTCTCTGTCAGGTGAGATATGTCTAGCTCTCTGTGAGGTGAGATATGTCTAGCTCTCTGTGAAGTGAGATATGTCTAGCTCTCTCTGTGAAGTGAGATATGTCTAGCTCTCTGTGAGGTGAGATATGTCTAGCTCTCTCTGTGAGGTGAGATATGTCTAGCTCTCTCTGTGAGGTGAGATATGTCTAGCTCTCTCTGTGAGGTGAGATATGTCTAGCTCTCTGTGAGGTGAGATATGTCTAGCTCTCTGTGAGGTGAGATATGTCTAGCTCTCTCTGAGTAGTAAGATATGTCTAGCTCTCTGTGAGGTGAGATATGTCTAGCTCTCTCTGTGAGGTGAGATATGTCTAGCTCTCTGTGAGGTGAGATATGTCTAGCTCTCTCTGAGTAGTAAGATATGTCTAGCTCTCTGTGAGGTGAGATATGTCTAGCTCTCTGTGAGGTGAGATATGTCTAACTCTCTCTGTGAAGTGAGATATGTCTAGCTCTCTCTGTGAAGTGAGATATGTCTAGCTCTCTGTGAGGTGAGATATGTCTAACTCTCTCTGTGAAGTGAGATATGTCTAGCTCTCTGTGAGGTGAGATATGTCTAACTCTCTCTGTGAAGTGAGATATGTCTAGCTCTCTCTGTGAAGTGAGATATGTCTAGCTCTCTGTGAGGTGAGATATGTCTAACTCTCTCTGTGAAGTGAGATATGTCTAGCTCTCTCTGTGAAGTGAGATATGTCTAGCTCTCTGTGAAGTGAGATATGTCTAGCTCTCTGTGAAGTGAGATATGTCTAGCTCTCTCTGTGAAGTGAGATATGTCTAGCTCTCTGTGAGGTGAGATATGTCTAGCTCTCTGTGAGGTGAGATATGTCTAGCTCTCTGTGAAGTGAGATATGTCTAGCTCTCTGTGAAGTGAGATATGTCTAGCTCTCTGTGAGGTGAGATATGTCTAGCTCTCTGTGAAGTGAGATATGTCTAGCTCTCTGTGAAGTGAGATATGTCTAGCTCTCTGTGAGGTGAGATATGTCTAGCTCTCTGTGAGGTGAGATATGTCTAGCTCTCTGTGAGGTGAGATATGTCTAGCTCTCTGTGAGGTGAGATATGTCTAGCTCTCTGTGAGGTGAGATATGTCTAGCTCTCTGTGAGGTGAGATATGTCTAGCTCTCTGTGAGGTGAGATATGTCTAGCTCTCTCTGTGGAGTGAGATATGTCTAGCTCTCTGTGAAGTGAGATATGTCTAGCTCTCTGTGAAGTGAGATATGTCTAGCTCTCTGTGAGGTGAGATATGTCTAGCTCTCTGTGAAGTGAGATATGTCTAGCTCTCTGTGAAGTGAGATATGTCTAGCTCTCTGTGAGGTGAGATATGTCTAGCTCTCTGTGAGGTGAGATATGTCTAGCTCTCTGTGAGGTGAGATATGTCTAGCTCTCTGTGAGGTGAGATATGTCTAGCTCTCTGTGAGGTGAGATATGTCTAGCTCTCTGTGAGGTGAGATATGTCTAGCTCTCTGTGAAGTGAGATATGTCTAGCTCTCTGTGAGGTGAGATATGTCTAGCTCTCTGTGAGGTGAGATATGTCTAGCTCTCTGTGAGGTGAGATATGTCTAGCTCTCTCTGTGAAGTGAGATATGTCTAGCTCTCTCTGTGAAGTGAGATATGTCTAGCTCTCTCTGTGAAGTGAGATATGTCTAGCTCTCTCTGTGAGGTGAGATATGTCTAGCTCTCTCTGTGAAGTGAGATATGTCTAGCTCTCTCTGTGAAGTGAGATATGTCTAGCTCTCTGTGAAGTGAGATATGTCTAGCTCTCTGTGAGGTGAGATATGTCTAGCTCTCTCTGTGAAGTGAGATATGTCTAGCTCTCTCTGTGAAGTGAGATATGTCTAGCTCTCTCTGTGAGGTGAGATATGTCTAGCTCTCTCTGTGAAGTGAGATATGTCTAGCTCTCTCTGTGAAGTGAGATATGTCTAGCTCTCTGTGAAGTGAGATATGTCTAGCTCTCTGTGAGGTGAGATATGTCTAGCTCTCTGTGAAGTGAGATATGTCTAGCTCTCTGTGAAGTGAGAAATGTCTAGCTCTCTGTGAGGTGAGATATGTCTAGCTCTCTGTGAAGTGAGATATGTCTAGCTCTCTGTGAGGTGAGATATGTCTAGCTCTCTGTGAAGTGAGATATGTCTAGCTCTCTGTGAGGTGAGATATGTCTAGCTCTCTGTGAGGTGAGATATGTCTAGCTCTCTGTGAGGTGAGATATGTCTAGCTCTCTGTGAAGTGAGATATGTCTAGCTCTCTGTGAGGTGAGCTATGTCTAGCTCTCTGTGAAGTGAGATATGTCTAGCTCTCTGTGAGGTGAGATATGTCTAGCTCTCTGTGAGGTGAGATATGTCTAGCTCTCTGTGAAGTGAGATATGTCTAGCTCTCTGTGAAGTGAGATATGTCTAGCTCTCTGTGAAGTGAGATATGTCTAGCTCTCTGTGAAGTGAGATATGTCTAGCTCTCTGTGAGGTGAAATATGTCTAGCTCTCTCTGTGAAGTGAGATATGTCTAGCTCTCTGTGAAGTGAGATATGTCTAGCTCTCTGTGAGGTGAGATATGTCTAGCTCTCTGTGAAGTGAGATATGTCTAGCTCTCTGTGAAGTGAGATATGTCTAGCTCTCTGTGAAGTGAGATATGTCTAGCTCTCTGTGAAGTGAGATATGTCTAGCTCTCTGTGAAGTGAGATATGTCTAGCTCTCTGTGAAGTGAGATATGTCTAGCTCTCTGTGAGGTGAGATATGTCTAGCTCTCTCTGTGAGGTGAGATATGTCTAGCTCTCTGTGAGGTGAGATATGTCTAGCTCTCTCTGTGAAGTGAGATATGTCTAGCTCTCTCTGTGAAGTGAGATATGTCTAGCTCTCTCTGTGAGGTGAGATATGTCTAGCTCTCTCTGTGAGGTGAGATATGTCTAGCTCTCTCTGTGAAGTGAGATATGTCTAGCTCTCTCTGTGAAGTGAGATATGTCTAACTCTCTCTGTGAGGTGAGATATGTCTAGCTCTCTGAGAGGTGAGATATGTCTAGCTCTCTGTGAAGTGAGATATGTCTAGCTCTCTGTGAAGTGAGATATGTCTAGCTCTCTGTGTAGTGAGATATGTCTAGCTCTCTCTGTGAAGTGAGATATGTCTAGCTCTCTCTGTGAGGTGAGATATGTCTAGCTCTCTGTGAGGTGAGATATGTCTAGCTCTCTGTGAAGTGAGATATGTCTAGCTCTCTGTGAAGTGAAATATGTCTAGCTCTCTGTGAGGTGAGATATGTCTAGCTCTCTGTGAAGTGAGATATGTCTAGCTCTCTGTGTGAAGTGAGATATGTCTAGCTCTCTCTGTGAAGTGAGATATGTCTAGCTCTCTGTGAGGTGAGATATGTCTAGCTCTCTCTGTGAAGTGAGATATGTCTAGCTCTCTCTGTGAAGTGAGATATGTCTAGCTCTCTGTGAAGTGAGATATGTCTAGCTCTCTGTGAGGTGAGATATGTCTAGCTCTCTGTGAAGTGAGATATGTCTAGCTCTCTGTGAAGTGAGATATGTCTAGCTCTCTGTGAGGTGAGATATGTCTAGCTCTCTCTGTGAAGTGAGATATGTCTAGCTCTCTGTGAAGTGAGATATGTCTAGCTCTCTGTGAGGTGAGATATGTCTAGCTCTCTCTGTGAGGTGAGATATGTCTAGCTCTCTCTGTGAAGTGAGATATGTCTAGCTCTCTGTGAAGTGAGATATGTCTAGCTCTCTGTGAAGTGAGATATGTCTAGCTCTCTGTGAAGTGAGATATGTCTAGCTCTCTGTGAAGTGAGATATGTCTAGCTCTCTGTGAGGTGAGATATGTCTAACTCTCTCTGTGAAGTGAGATATGTCTAGCTCTCTCTGTGAAGTGAGATATGTCTAGCTCTCTGTGAGGTGAGATATGTCTAGCTCTCTCTGTGAGGTGAGATATGTCTAGCTCTCTCTGTGGAGTGAGATATGTCTAGCTCTCTGTGAAGTGAGATATGTCTAGCTCTCTCTGTGAAGTGAGATATGTCTAGCTCTCTGTGAAGTGAGATATGTCTAGATCTCTGTGAAGTGAGATATGTCTAGCTCTCTGTGAAGTGAGATATGTCTAGCTCTCTGTGAAGTGAGATATGTCTAGCTCTCTGTGAGGTGAGATATGTCTAG
The DNA here is from genome assembly GCA_032433765.1 of Megaustenia siamemsis. Classification (NCBI taxonomy): domain Eukaryota; kingdom Metazoa; phylum Mollusca; class Gastropoda; order Stylommatophora; family Ariophantidae; genus Megaustenia; species Megaustenia siamemsis. Next base: position 17,337,965 of record JAVIAB010000159.1, read on the forward strand.
CTCTCTGTGAAGTGAGATATGTCTAACTCTCTCTGTGAAGTGAGATATGTCTAGCTCTCTGTGAAGTGAGATATGTCTAGCTCTCTGTGAAGTGAGATATGTCTAGCTCTCTGTGAAGTGAGATATGTCTAGCTCTCTGTGAAGTGAGATATGTCTAGCTCTCTGTGAGGTGAGATATGTCTAGCTCTCTGTGAAGTGAGATATGTCTAACTCTCTCTGTGAAGTGAGATATGTCTAGCTCTCTGTGAAGTGAGATATGTCTAGCTCTCTGTGAAGTGAGATATGTCTAGCTCTCTGTGAAGTGAGATATGTCTAACTCTCTCTGTGAAGTGAGATATGTCTAGCTCTCTGTGAAGTGAGATATGTCTAACTCTCTCTGTGAAGTGAGATATGTCTAGCTCTCTGTGAAGTGAGATATGTCTAACTCTCTCTGTGAAGTGAGATATGTCTAGCTCTCTGTGAAGTGAGATATGTCTAGCTCTCTGTGAAGTGAGATATGTCTAGCTCTCTGTGTGAGGTGAGATATGTCTAGCTCTCTGTGTAGTGAGATATGTCTAACTCTCTCTGTGAAGTGAGATATGTCTAGCTCTCTGTGAAGTGAGATATGTCTAGCTCTCTGTGAAGTGAGATATGTCTAGCTCTCTGTGAGGTGAGATATGTCTAGCTCTCTCTGTGAAGTGAGATATGTCTAGCTCTCTGTGAGGTGAGATATGTCTAACTCTCTCTGTGAAGTGAGATATGTCTAGCTCTCTGTGAAGTGAGATATGTCTAGCTCTCTGTGAAGTGAGATATGTCTAGCTCTCTGTGAGGTGAGATATGTCTAGCTCTCTCTGTGAAGTGAGATATGTCTAGCTCTCTGTGAAGTGAGATATGTCTAGCTCTCTCTGTGAGGTGAGATATGTCTAGCTCTCTGTGAAGTGAGATATGTCTAGCTCTCTCTGTGAAGTGAGATATGTCTAGCTCTCTGTGAAGTGAGATATGTCTAACTCTCTCTGTGAAGTGAGATATGTCTAGCTCTCTCTGTGAAGTGAGATATGTCTAGCTCTCTGTGAAGTGAGATATGTCTAGCTCTCTGTGAGGTGAGATATGTCTAACTCTCTCTGTGAAGTGAGATATGTCTAACTCTCTCTGTGAGGTGAGATATGTCTAGCTCTCTGTGAAGTGAGATATGTCTAGCTCTCTCTGTGAGGTGAGATATGTCTAGCTCTCTGTGAGGTGAGATATGTCTAGCTCTCTGTGAAGTGAGATATGTCTAGCTCTCTGTGAGGTGAGATATGTCTAACTCTCTCTGTGAAGTGAGATATGTCTAGCTCTCTGTGAAGTGAGATATGTCTAGCTCTCTGTGAAGTGAGATATGTCTAGCTCTCTGTGAGGTGAGATATGTCTAGCTCTCTGTGAGGTGAGATATGTCTAGCTCTCTGTGAAGTGAGATATGTCTAACTCTCTCTGTGAAGTGAGATATGTCTAGCTCTCTGTGAAGTGAGATATGTCTAGCTCTCTGTGAAGTGAGATATGTCTAGCTCTCTGTGAGGTGAGATATGTCTAGCTCTCTCTGTGAGGTGAGATATGTCTAGCTCTCTGTGAGGTGAGATATGTCTAGCTCTCTCTGTGAAGTGAGATATGTCTAGCTCTCTGTGAAGTGAGATATGTCTAGCTCTCTGTGAGGTGAGATATGTCTAGCTCTCTCTGTGAGGTGAGATATGTCTAGCTCTCTGTGAGGTGAGATATGTCTAGCTCTCTGTGAGGTGAGATATGTCTAGCTCTCTGTGAAGTGAGATATGTCTAGCTCTCTGTGAGGTGAGATATGTCTAGCTCTCTGTGAAGTGAGATATGTCTAGCTCTCTGTGAAGTGAGATATGTCTAGCTCTCTGTGAAGTGAGATATGTCTAGCTCTCTGTGAAGTGAGATATGTCTAGCTCTCTCTGTGAGGTGAGATATGTCTAGCTCTCTGTGAGGTGAGATATGTCTAGCTCTCTGTGAAGTGAGATATGTCTAGCTCTCTGTGAAGTGAGATATGTCTAGCTCTCTGTGAAGTGAGATGTGTCTAGCTCTCTCTGTGAAGTGAGATATGTCTAGCTCTCTGTGAAGTGAGATATGTCTAGCTCTCTCTGTGAGGTGAGATATGTCTAGCTCTCTGTGAAGTGAGATATGTCTAGCTCTCTGTGTAGTGAGATATGTCTAGCTCTCTGTGTAGTGAGATATGTCTAGCTCTCTGTGAAGTGAGATATGTCTAGCTCTCTCTGTGAGGTGAGATATGTCTAGCTCTCTGTGAGGTGAGATATGTCTAGCTCTCTCTGTGAAGTGAGATATGTCTAGCTCTCTCTGTGAAGTGAGATATGTCTAGCTCTCTCTGTGAAGTGAGATATGTCTAGCTCTCTGTGAGGTGAGATATGTCTAGCTCTCTGTGAAGTGAGATATGTCTAGCTCTCTGTGAAGTGAGATATGTCTAGCTCTCTGTGAGGTGAGATATGTCTAGCTCTCTCTGTGAAGTGAGATATGTCTAGCTCTCTGTGAAGTGAGATATGTCTAGCTCTCTGTGAGGTGAGATATGTCTAGCTCTCTCTGTGAGGTGAGATATGTCTAGCTCTCTCTGTGAAGTGAGATATGTCTAGCTCTCTGTGAAGTGAGATATGTCTAGCTCTCTGTGAAGTGAGATATGTCTAGCTCTCTGTGAAGTGAGATATGTCTAGCTCTCTGTGAAGTGAGATATGTCTAGCTCTCTGTGAGGTGAGATATGTCTACTCTCTCTGTGAAGTGAGATATGTCTAGCTCTCTGTGAGGTGAGATATGTCTAGCTCTCTCTGTGAGGTGAGATATGTCTAGCTCTCTCTGTGGAGTGAGATATGTCTAGCTCTCTGTGAAGTGAGATATGTCTAGCTCTCTCTGTGAAGTGAGATATGTCTAGCTCTCTGTGAAGTGAGATATGTCTAGATCTCTGTGAAGTGAGATATGTCTAGCTCTCTGTGAAGTGAGATATGTCTAGCTCTCTGTGAGGTGAGATATGTCTAGCTCTCTCTGTGAGGTGAGATATGTCTAGCTCTCTCTGTGAAGTGAGATATGTCTAGCTCTCTGTGAAGTGAGATATGTCTAGCTCTCTGTGAAGTGAGATATGTCTAGCTCTCTGTGAAGTGAGATATGTCTAGCTCTCTGTGAAGTGAGATATGTCTAGCTCTCTGTGAGGTGAGATATGTCTAACTCTCTCTGTGAAGTGAGATATGTCTAGCTCTCTGTGAGGTGAGATATGTCTAGCTCTCTCTGTGAGGTGAGATATGTCTAGCTCTCTCTGTGGAGTGAGATATGTCTAGCTCTCTGTGAAGTGAGATATGTCTAGCTCTCTCTGTGAAGTGAGATATGTCTAGCTCTCTGTGAAGTGAGATATGTCTAGATCTCTGTGAAGTGAGATATGTCTAGCTCTCTGTGAAGTGAGATATGTCTAGCTCTCTGTGAAGTGAGATATGTCTAGCTCTCTGTGAGGTGAGATATGTCTAGCTCTCTGTGAAGTGAGATATGTCTAACTCTCTCTGTGAAGTGAGATATGTCTAGCTCTCTGTGAAGTGAGATATGTCTAGCTCTCTGTGAAGTGAGATATGTCTAGCTCTCTGTGAAGTGAGATATGTCTAGCTCTCTGTGAAGTGAGATATGTCTAGCTCTCTGTGAGGTGAGATATGTCTAGCTCTCTGTGAAGTGAGATATGTCTAACTCTCTCTGTGAAGTGAGATATGTCTAGCTCTCTGTGAAGTGAGATATGTCTAGCTCTCTCTGTGAGGTGAGATATGTCTAGCTCTCTGTGAAGTGAGATATGTCTAGCTCTCTCTGTGAAGTGAGATATGTCTAGCTCTCTGTGAAGTGAGATATGTCTAACTCTCTCTGTGAAGTGAGATATGTCTAGCTCTCTGTGAAGTGAGATATGTCTAACTCTCTCTGTGAAGTGAGATATGTCTAGCTCTCTGTGAAGTGAGATATGTCTAGCTCTCTGTGAAGTGAGATATGTCTAGCTCTCTGTGTGAGGTGAGATATGTCTAGCTCTCTGTGTAGTGAGATATGTCTAACTCTCTCTGTGAAGTGAGATATGTCTAGCTCTCTGTGAAGTGAGATATGTCTAGCTCTCTGTGAAGTGAGATATGTCTAGCTCTCTGTGAGGTGAGATATGTCTAGCTCTCTCTGTGAAGTGAGATATGTCTAGCTCTCTGTGAGGTGAGATATGTCTAACTCTCTCTGTGAAGTGAGATATGTCTAGCTCTCTGTGAAGTGAGATATGTCTAGCTCTCTGTGAAGTGAGATATGTCTAGCTCTCTGTGAGGTGAGATATGTCTAGCTCTCTCTGTGAAGTGAGATATGTCTAGCTCTCTGTGAAGTGAGATATGTCTAGCTCTCTCTGTGAGGTGAGATATGTCTAGCTCTCTGTGAAGTGAGATATGTCTAGCTCTCTCTGTGAAGTGAGATATGTCTAGCTCTCTGTGAAGTGAGATATGTCTAACTCTCTCTGTGAAGTGAGATATGTCTAGCTCTCTCTGTGAAGTGAGATATGTCTAGCTCTCTGTGAAGTGAGATATGTCTAGCTCTCTGTGAGGTGAGATATGTCTAACTCTCTCTGTGAAGTGAGATATGTCTAACTCTCTCTGTGAGGTGAGATATGTCTAGCTCTCTGTGAAGTGAGATATGTCTAGCTCTCTCTGTGAGGTGAGATATGTCTAGCTCTCTGTGAGGTGAGATATGTCTAGCTCTCTGTGAAGTGAGATATGTCTAGCTCTCTGTGAGGTGAGATATGTCTAACTCTCTCTGTGAAGTGAGATATGTCTAGCTCTCTGTGAAGTGAGATATGTCTAGCTCTCTGTGAAGTGAGATATGTCTAGCTCTCTGTGAGGTGAGATATGTCTAGCTCTCTGTGAGGTGAGATATGTCTAGCTCTCTGTGAAGTGAGATATGTCTAACTCTCTCTGTGAAGTGAGATATGTCTAGCTCTCTGTGAAGTGAGATATGTCTAGCTCTCTGTGAAGTGAGATATGTCTAGCTCTCTGTGAGGTGAGATATGTCTAGCTCTCTCTGTGAGGTGAGATATGTCTAGCTCTCTGTGAGGTGAGATATGTCTAGCTCTCTCTGTGAAGTGAGATATGTCTAGCTCTCTGTGAAGTGAGATATGTCTAGCTCTCTGTGAGGTGAGATATGTCTAGCTCTCTCTGTGAGGTGAGATATGTCTAGCTCTCTGTGAGGTGAGATATGTCTAGCTCTCTGTGAGGTGAGATATGTCTAGCTCTCTGTGAGGTGAGATATGTCTAGCTCTCTGTGAGGTGAGATATGTCTAGCTCTCTGTGAAGTGAGATATGTCTAGCTCTCTGTGAAGTGAGATATGTCTAGCTCTCTGTGAAGTGAGATATGTCTAGCTCTCTGTGAAGTGAGATATGTCTAGCTCTCTCTGTGAGGTGAGATATGTCTAGCTCTCTGTGAGGTGAGATATGTCTAGCTCTCTGTGAAGTGAGATATGTCTAGCTCTCTGTGAAGTGAGATATGTCTAGCTCTCTGTGAAGTGAGATGTGTCTAGCTCTCTCTGTGAAGTGAGATATGTCTAGCTCTCTGTGAAGTGAGATATGTCTAGCTCTCTCTGTGAGGTGAGATATGTCTAGCTCTCTGTGAAGTGAGATATGTCTAGCTCTCTGTGTAGTGAGATATGTCTAGCTCTCTGTGTAGTGAGATATGTCTAGCTCTCTGTGAAGTGAGATATGTCTAGCTCTCTCTGTGAGGTGAGATATGTCTAGCTCTCTGTGAAGTGAGATATGTCTAGCTCTCTGTGAGGTGAGATATGTCTAGCTCTCTGTGAAGTGAGATATGTCTAGCTCTCTCTGTGAGGTGAGATATGTCTAGCTCTCTGTGAAGTGAGATATGTCTAGCTCTCTCTGTGAGGTGAGATATGTCTAGCTCTCTGTGAAGTGAGATATGTCTAACTCTCTCTGTGAGGTGAGATATGTCTAGCTCTCTGTGAAGTGAGATATGTCTAGCTCTCTCTGTGAGGTGAGATATGTCTAGCTCTCTGTGAAGTGAGATATGTCTAGCTCTCTCTGTGAGGTGAGATATGTCTAGCTCTCTGTGAAGTGAGATATGTCTAGCTCTCTCTGTGAAGTGAGATATGTCTAGCTCTCTGTGAAGTGAGATATGTCTAGCTCTCTGTGTGAGGTGAGATATGTCTAGCTCTCTGTGTAGTGAGATATGTCTAGCTCTCTCTGTGAGGTGAGATATGTCTAACTCTCTCTGTGAAGTGAGATATGTCTAGCTCTCTCTGTGAAGTGAGATATGTCTAGCTCTCTGTGAAGTGAGATATGTCTAGCTCTCTCTGTGAGGTGAGATATGTCTAGCTCTCTCTGTGGAGTGAGATATGTCTAGCTCTCTGTGAAGTGAGATATGTCTAGCTCTCTCTGTGAAGTGAGATATGTCTAGCTCTCTGTGAAGTGAGATATGTCTAGATCTCTGTGAAGTGAGATATGTCTAGCTCTCTGTGAAGTGAGATATGTCTAGCTCTCTGTGAAGTGAGATATGTCTAGCTCTCTGTGAGGTGAGATATGTCTAGCTCTCTGTGAAGTGAGATATGTCTAGCTCTCTGTGAGGTGAGATATGTCTAACTCTCTCTGTGAAGTGAGATATGTCTAGCTCTCTGTGAAGTGAGATATGTCTAGCTCTCTGTGAAGTGAGATATGTCTAGCTCTCTGTGAAGTGAGATATGTCTAGCTCTCTGTGAGGTGAGATATGTCTAGCTCTCTGTGAAGTGAGATATGTCTAACTCTCTCTGTGAAGTGAGATATGTCTAGCTCTCTGTGAAGTGAGATATGTCTAGCTCTCTGTGAAGTGAGATATGTCTAGCTCTCTGTGAAGTTAGATATGTCTAACTCTCTCTGTGAAGTGAGATATGTCTAGCTCTCTGTGAAGTGAGATATGTCTAACTCTCTCTGTGAAGTGAGATATGTCTAGCTCTCTGTGAAGTGAGATATGTCTAACTCTCTCTGTGAAGTGAGATATGTCTAGCTCTCTGTGAGGTGAGATATGTCTAGCTCTCTGTGAAGTGAGATATGTCTAGCTCTCTGTGAGGTGAGATATGTCTAGCTCTCTGTGAGGTGAGATATGTCTAGCTCCCTCTGTGAGGTGAGATATGTCTAGCTCTCTCTGTGAGGTGAGATATGTCTAGCTCTCTCTGTGAGGTGAGATATGTCTAGCTCTCTCTGTGAGGTGAGATATGTCTAGCTCTCTCTGTGAGGTGAGATATGTCTAGCTCTCTCTGTGAGGTGAGATATGTCTAGCTCTCTCTGTGAAGTGAGATATGTCTAGCTCTCTGTGAAGTGAGATATGTCTAGCTCTCTGTGAAGTGAGATATGTCTAGCTCTCTGTGAAGTGAGATATGTCTAGCTCTCTGTGAAGTGAGATATGTCTAACTCTCTCTGTGAAGTGAGATATGTCTAGCTCTCTCTGTGAAGTGAGATATGTCTAGCTCTCTCTGTGAAGTGAGATATGTCTAGCTCTCTCTGTGAAGTGAGATATGTCTAACTCTCTCTGTGAAGTGAGATATGTCTAGCTCTCTCTGTGAAGTGAGATATGTCTAACTCTCTCTGTGAAGTGAGATATGTCTAGCTCTCTCTGTGAAGTGAGATATGTCTAACTCTCTCTGTGAAGTGAGATATGTCTAACTCTCTCTGTGAAGTGAGATATGTCTAGCTCTCTCTGTGAAGTGAGATATGTCTAACTCTCTCTGTGAAGTGAGATATGTCTAGCTCTCTCTGTGAAGTGAGATATGTCTAGCTCTCTGTGAAGTGAGATATGTCTAGCTCTCTGTGAGGTGAGATATGTCTAACTCTCTCTGTGAAGTGAGATATGTCTAACTCTCTCTGTGAGGTGAGATATGTCTAGCTCTCTGTGAAGTGAGATATGTCTAGCTCTCTCTGTGAGGTGAGATATGTCTAGCTCTCTGTGAAGTGAGATATGTCTAGCTCTCTCTGTGAGGTGAGATATGTCTAGCTCTCTGTGAAGTGAGATATGTCTATCTTTCTCTGTGAGGTGAGATATGTCTAACTCTCTCTGTGAAGTGAGATATGTCTAACTCTCTGTGAAGTGAGATATGTCTAGCTTTCTCTGTGAGGTGAGATATGTCTAACTCTCTCTGTGAGGTGAGATATGTCTAGCTCTCTGTGAAGTGAGATATGTCTAGCTTTCTCTGTGAGGTGAGATATGTCTAACTCTCTCTGTGAGGTGAGATATGTCTAGCTCTCTGTGAAGTGAGATATGTCTAGCTCTCTGTGAGGTGAGATATGTCTAGCTCTCTGTGAGGTGAGATATGTCTAGCTCTCTGTGAAGTGAGATATGTCTAGCTCTCTGTGAGGTGAGATATGTCTAGCCCTCTGTGAGGTGAGATATGTCTAACTCTCTCTGTGAAGTGAGATATGTCTAACTCTCTCTGTGAAGTGAGATATGTCTAACTCTCTCTGTGAAGTGAGATATGTCTAACTCTCTCTGTGAAGTGAGATATGTCTAACTCTCTCTGTGAAGTGAGATATGTCTAGCTCTCTCTGTGAAGTGAGATATGTCTAGCTCTCTCTGTGAAGTGAGATATGTCTAGCTCTCTCTGTGAAGTGAGATATGTCTAGCTCTCTCTGTGAAGTGAGATATGTCTAGCTCTCTCTGTGAAGTGAGATATGTCTAGCTCTCTCTGTGAAGTGAGATATGTCTAGCTCTCTCTGTGAAGTGAGATATGTCTAACTCTCTCTGTGAAGTGAGATATGTCTAGCTCTCTCTGTGAAGTGAGATATGTCTAGCTCTCTGTGAAGTGAGATATGTCTAGCTCTCTCTGTGAAGTGAGATATGTCTAGCTCTCTCTGTGAAGTGAGATATGTCTAGCTCTCTGTGAGGTGAGATATGTCTAGCTCTCTGTGAGGTGAGATATGTCTAGCTCTCTGTGAAGTGAGATATGTCTAGCTCTCTGTGAGGTGAGATATGTCTAGCTCTCTGTGAGGTGAGATATGTCTAGCTCTCTGTGAAGTGAGATATGTCTAGCTCTCTGTGAAGTGAGATATGTCTAGCTCTCTGTGAGGTGAGATATGTCTAGCTCTCTGTGAAGTGAGATATGTCTAGCTCTCTGTGAAGTGAGATATGTCTAGCTCTCTGTGAAGTGAGATATGTCTAGCTCTCTGTGAAGTGAGATATGTCTAGCTCTCTGTGAAGTGAGATATGTCTAGCTCTCTGTGAAGTGAGATATGTCTAGCTCTCTGTGAAGTGAGATATGTCTAGCTCTCTGTGAAGTGAGATATGTCTAGCTCTCTGTGAAGTGAGATATGTCTAGCTCTCTGTGAAGTGAGATATGTCTAGCTCTCTGTGAAGTGAGATATGTCTAGCTCTCTGTGAAGTGAGATATGTCTAGCTCTCTGTGAAGTGAGATATGTCTAGCTCTCTGTGAGGTGAGATATGTCTAGCTCTCTGTGAAGTGAGATATGTCTAGCTCTCTGTGAAGTGAGATATGTCTAGCTCTCTGTGAAGTGAGATATGTCTAGCTCTCTGTGAGGTGAGATATGTCTAGCTCTCTGTGAAGTGAGATATGTCTAGCTCTCTGTGAAGTGAGATATGTCTAGCTCTCTGTGAGGTGAGATATGTCTAGCTCTCTGTGAGGTGAGATGTGTCTAGCTCTCTGTGAAGTGAGATATGTCTAGCTCTCTGTGAAGTGAGATATGTCTAGCTCTCTGTGAGGTGAGATATGTCTAGCTCTCTCTGTGAAGTGAGATATGTCTAGCTCTCTGTGAAGTGAGATATGTCTAGCTCTCTGTGAAGTGAGATATGTCTAGCTCTCTCTGTGAAGTGAGATATGTCTAGCTCTCTGTGAGGTGAGATGTGTCTAGCTCTCTGTGAAGTGAGATATGTCTAGCTCTCTGTGAAGTGAGATATGTCTAGCTCTCTGTGAGGTGAGATATGTCTAGCTCTCTCTGTGAAGTGAGATATGTCTAGCTCTCTGTGAAGTGAGATATGTCTAGCTCTCTGTGAGGTGAGATATGTCTAGCTCTCTCTGTGAAGTGAGATATGTCTAGCTCTCTGTGAAGTGAGATATGTCTAGCTCTCTGTGAGGTGAGATATGTCTAGCTCTCTCTGTGAAGTGAGATATGTCTAGCTCTCTGTGAAGTGAGATATGTCTAGCTCTCTGTGAAGTGAGATATGTCTAGCTCTCTCTGTGAAGTGAGATATGTCTAGCTCTCTGTGAGGTGAGATGTGTCTAGCTCTCTCTGTGAAGTGAGATATGTCTAGCTCTCTGTGAAGTGAGATATGTCTAGCTCTCTGTGAGGTGAGATATGTCTAGCTCTCTCTGTGAAGTGAGATATGTCTAGCTCTCTGTGAAGTGAGATATGTCTAGCTCTCTGTGAGGTGAGATATGTCTAGCTCTCTCTGTGAAGTGAGATATGTCTAGCTCTCTGTGAAGTGAGATATGTCTAGCTCTCTCTGTGAAGTGAGATATGTCTAGCTCTCTGTGAAGTGAGATATGTCTAGCTCTCTGTGAGGTGAGATATGTCTAGCTCTCTCTGTGAAGTGAGATATGTCTAACTCTCTGTGAAGTGAGATATGTCTAGCTCTCTGTGAGGTGAGATATGTCTAGCTCTCTCTGTGAAGTGAGATATGTCTAGCTCTCTGTGAAGTGAGATATGTCTAGCTCTCTCTGTGAGGTGAGATATGTCTAGCTCTCTGTGAAGTGAGATATGTCTAGCTCTCTCTGTGAAGTGAGATATGTCTAGCTCTCTGTGAAGTGAGATATGTCTAGCTCTCTGTGAGGTGAGATATGTCTAGCTCTCTCTGTGAAGTGAGATATGTCTAACTCTCTGTGAAGTGAGATATGTCTAGCTCTCTCTGTGAAGTGAGATATGTCTAGCTCTCTGTGAAGTGAGATATGTCTAGCTCTCTGTGAAGTGAGATATGTCTAGCTCTCTCTGTGAAGTGAGATATGTCTAGCTCTCTGTGAAGTGAGATATGTCTAACCCTCTCTGTGCAGTAAGATATATCTAACCCTGTCTGTGCAGTAAGATATGTCTAACCCTCTCTGTGCAGTAAGATATATCTAACCCTGTCTGTGCAGTAAGATATGTCTAACCCTGTCTGTGCAGTAAGATATGTCTAACCCTCTCTGTGAAGTGAGATATGTCTAGCTCTCTCTGTGAAGTGAGATATGTCTAGCTCTCTCTGTGAAGTGAGATATGTCTAGCTCTCTGTGAAGTGAGATATGTCTAGCTCTCTGTGAAGTGAGATATGTCTAGCTCTCTCTGTGCAGTAAGATATGTCTAACCCTCTCTGTGAAGTGAGATATGTCTAGCTCTCTCTGTGAAGTGAGATATGTCTAGCTCTCTCTGTGAAGTGAGATATGTCTAGCTCTCTGTGAAGTGAGATATGTCTAGCTCTCTCTGTGCAGTGAGATATGTCTAGCTCTCTCTGTGCAGTAAGATATATCTAACCCTCTCTGTGCAGTAAGATATGTCTAACCCTCTCTGCGTAGTAAGATATATCTAACCCTGTCTGTGCAGTAAGATATGTCTAACCCTCTCTGCGTAGTAAGATATATCTAACCCTGTCTGTGCAGTAAGATATGTCTAACCTCTCTGCGTAGTAAGATATATCTAACCCTGTCTGTGCAGTAAGATATGTCTAACCCTCTCTGCGTAGTAAGATATATCTAACCCTGTCTGTGCAGTAAGATATGTCTAACCCTCTCTGCGTAGTAAGATATATCTAACCCTGTCTGTGCAGTAAGATATGTCTAACCCTCTCTGTGAAGTGAGATATGTCTAGCTCTCTCTGTGGAGTGAGATATGTCTAGCCCTCTCAGATAATGGCCAAAAACAGGAGCTCATGTATGCACTCATGCATGTTAAAGAACCCTTGATAGTTAAGAGTCTAAAACGACTAGGCAAAAATGACAACTGCGTAGGCAGAACAAGTTAAATAAATTTACCTATGCCAAAGACTGTCCTATCTGGCCTAAAGGCACAGACATTGCAAATCTGCCATAAACTAGCGATACAATGCATTCCCACTCACTTAATGGGTGAATGCTACGAAGAGAGAAAGCTTTCACATCATTAATGCCATCTTTAAAGTAAGGTAAAGTACGAGACTTTATTCAACATCTTAGCACACATGTTTTTGCAAATATGTGCTCGGCCACCCATCCAGAAGTGTTCGGAGACTTCTGGATAGTGTCGCCTTAAGCATAAAAACTCAAGATTTTTAAAAGCCCATCTTTAAAAACTCATCTTAAAAACCCATCTTTAAAAACCAGTCTTTAAAAACCCATGAGGATAAATAATAACCAGTGCTGGGAAGTTGTCGATCTATTGTCCTTTGGAGCCGAAGACAGCACATAGGGCAGAACCACAATCTCAAAAACAGAAACCTTGTGTGCCAAAATGGCACATATTGCAGAGATCACTGCTCTAAAATCTATTGCGCTGTTTCCATAACAATACTTTTTACAATGACAGCTTGTCAAGCCATCGATGAACCTCCTTGGTCGCCTCTAACGACATGCTTCTCTCTAATATGCATACTTAAATATATATATATATATATATTCCAGCTGGGAAGTTGTACATCTTATTAACTCTTTCTGTGCGGAAGCTTTTTATCAATGCAACAGAAGAGATTTCAGAGACCAACTTGTTCATGGTTTGAGAATCAACCTACCTAATGATATTTATCTAACATATTATAATTGAATTTTGAGATAACTGAACAAGGTACTAGATTTCACCAATACCAAGATGATACAAGACATGTAACAAGAATATGGTTTGATGACGGTTCACAAAAATAAAATTGAAAGTGGCGCACAATGCGGCAAAACGTACACGGAAGAAATCAGCATAGTGCGTCGAAAAGTACAGAAAGAGTTAATTATATTAAATGTTCGACACAGAATTATCCATTTACATGTAAAATGATCATCCAGGATATGACACAGGTGTCGTTCGCTACTGATACTTTAGTTCACTTCCTTATTTGTAATTTTACAGGAAGTTAAAATACACACGATCATTCTATTATACATTTCAAGTGATTAGAAGAAACTGTATCTTAAAATTTAAAAATAGTTTTTTGTTCTGAGCATTAACAGCTAAAATATTATTCATATATAAATATTGACTTTAATTAGAGAAATCTCCAATCAACCACTAATATCTTCAGTAATCAAGAAAAGACGATGGTCATATGTTGGACATGTGATGAGGAGAGATAATAACCGAATAACAAAGCAAGCCCTCATATGGGAAACAACAGGTAAGAGGAGAAGAGGCTGACCTAGAGAGACATTGAGAAGAACATTGATCAGAGAGGTAAGAGCTGCAAGAATCGGCTCCCTCAATGAGACAGAGTTGCTTGCACAGAATAGAGACAAATGGCGAGATTTGATAAAAATCTCTTTAGAAGAATTGAAACTGCTAGAATACAAATTTAGATAAGAGAAAGAGTATCTGGGTCTATGCCTTATGGGCCGGCTATGGCTCGAAAGGTCAATAGATAGATAGATAAAAATATTGACTTTAGCTGCATTATTTTTAAGTTTTGTCTGAGGTGTCAAAAATGTATACCACTTCCATAAAATACCACTTGTAAGACTGAGGGAGATGTACTAGGCTCAAAACATCTTCGACCATAAATGCTGCAGAGTTTCAAAGATCAGAATTTAATGCCACTTTGAGATGAAAACAAGCAGCTAAGGCGAGCTAGGTTTTGAAAGTTTTATGATAATTAGGGATATTAAACATTGCAATGAAGAATCAAAGATAAGATAGGTTTTGAAAGTTGTATGGTAATTAGGGATATTAAATACTGCAATGAAGAATCAAAGATAAGATAGGTTTTGAAAGTTTTATGATAATTAGGGATATTAAACACTGCAATGAAGAATCAACATTGTTGTTGGAATGGGTAGGCATCTAACAAGGCAGCTGTCATTTAATTTGGACAGTAGTTCAACCAGGAAGTTTCCTGCATTTCAATCAACACTGGTTGGTATTATAGCCTCATGAAAAAAAATAAGTCAGGATATCCTATCATACTGTATTATAAGACTACTATATAAGGCTTCAAATCAATAATATGAAGCATAGTAAGCCTATGAGTCATACCCAAGACAGACACACAATCTTCTGTTTCTGTTTGTTTACTTACTGGCATGAACAAGGTCTGACGGCCTCAGCCATGACCAATCAAGCCTGACCTTATACAACATTATAACTCAATTGGTGTTCTACTACAAAATGACGTTTTATGCATTACAACTTTACCAGTAGAGCACCTGTGCAAATTTGCTCTTCTGATGTGTCTCCACTACAAAGTGGTAGAGAAGCCTGTGTGCCCATATACCCAAGAGCTGTTCTAGTGGTAGAGGAGCCTGTGTGCCCATATACCCATGAGCTGTTCTAGTGATAGAGAAGCCTGTGTGCCCATATACCCAAGAGCTGTTCTAGTGGTAGAGAAGCCTGTGTGCCCATATACCCAAGAACTATTCTAGCAAAGCTACCAAGGGATCACCCAAACTGGACAGACCAAAAAGCTAGGACAAGAAAAAGCGAGACACAAACAAGTTTAAATCAGATGCACTGGGCAACATACCATAACAGTGCAATGTAACTTACCATGAAGACGTTTACTTGTACCAATTTATATCACTAGTGACGTTTTGAGGGACTGAACTTTGCATAAACATCATTTTTATTTATTTTTATTTTCATACCTACAGCCATGTGCTCTTCTGCCCCTCACCATACAGGCAGATACTTTCCATCTTCGTCTTCTAACTTTTCTATTTTCAAAAGTTCTGACATTTTGGGTACATTTTTCCATTTAATATTTGCCCGAGCAGCGGCCATTTTAAGCTACTCATTTCGATTTTTAACTGTCAAGGATTGTTTAACAAGCTCAGAGTGCATATGAGAACTATTAATTTGTCCATATTTGAGAAGACTAAACATCAGTTCCAACTTACTCAGAGACCAGGAAGGGTACAG
>JAVIAB010000159.1:17357975-17482975 GCA_032433765.1 Megaustenia siamemsis
AACTGTTCCCTGTCATACGATATCATCATTCATCATAATCGAAAATACTTCAAACTAATTGTCATGGAAATGCTGATACCATCACACTGTGGCATCCATGGAAACGAGAGAGTAGATGAACTCGCAAAAACTGGTGGGAACTTTCAAAAGCCAACCAACCCCAGAGCCTTGAATAAGTAAAGGTAATCCTGAATTAAGCTAGAGTAAAGATAATCCTGTGTAGTAAAGATAATCCTGAATTAAGCTAGAGTAAAGATAATCCTGTGTAGTAAAGATAATCCTGAATTAAGCTAGAGTAAAGATAATCCTGTGTAGTAAAGATAATCTTGAATTAAGCTACTAGAGTAAAGATAATCTTGTGTAGCAAAGATAATCCTGAATTAAGCTAGAGTAAAGATAATCCTGAATTAAGCTAGAGTAAAGATAATCCTGTGTAGTAAAGATAATCCTGAATTAAGCTAGAGTAAAGATAATCCTGTGTAGTAAAGATAATCCTGAATTAAGCTAGAACAACAGAATGGAGGGAGTTACATGGAAAATATAAGCCTGAATATGACAGCTTAAACAAACTCAGCAGACATGAACAGACCAAGATATTCAGACTCAGAACAGGTCACTGTGGTCTCAGAGAACAGCTACACAAGATAGGACTCAGTGATTTTGCAACATGCAACTCTGGAGCATCCAGACAAACTCCAGAGCATATCCTACAGGACTGTGGCACTTTCAAACCATATGAACACAAATATGACCCTCAGAAACAAGCTTGCATGGCAAGTTTGGGGGAACTGATGATAACCTCAAATGCACCATCTTGTTTATGACCCAGGCTGGTCTAGACATCTATGTAAGCTGATCACTGAAGAAGTAGAAGTCATGGAAATCAAGGAAAAAAAAATATATTTATGGGCCACTGCAAGAATTACAAAAGACAGTAAAATTTATACAGAAAATGACATTGCAGATATAGATAGAATAGGCAGAAAATCCTAAAGACCTACAACAATTGCTTAATGTGATAAGCATAACAAGCAAAAAATATGGACTAGAAATGAATATCAAAAAGACTAAAACTATGATCATAAACAAAGAAAATTCTCAAGACCTACAATTAAATATCACAGTTGAGGGAATACATCTGGAGACAGTCCAGAGTTACAACTACCTGGGACATACTATAACCAATGATGGAAAATGCAAAACTGAAATAAACAAAAGAATAGGTATGGCAAAAAGTAATTTTAATGCCATGAAAAATATACTAACAACAAAACAAATATCAGCAGGGCTGAAACTAAGAATGGCAAAATGTTACGTCTTCTCAATATTCCTGTATGGTGCAGAAACATGGACATTAGACAAGAAAACAGAATAGAAAATTGAAGCCTTTGAAATGTGGATTTATAGAAGAATAGGTAGAATTGGATGGAAACAAAAGATAACAAACGATAAAGTTTTAAAACAACTGAAAATAAAAAGAGAACTACTAAACACAATTAAGACAAGACAAATGAAATTTTGGGGGCATGTTAAAAGACACAACAGCCTACTAAAAGTAATATTGGAAGGAAAAATACAAGGTAAAAGAGGCAGAGGCAGACCAAGACTAACATGGACGAGTAACATCAAAAGATGGACAAGTCAATCTATGTCAGCCTGCACCATCAAAGCAAGAAACAGAGTAGAATGGCGATCCATGGTAGCCAACCTTCGTTGCGGAGAAGGCACACGATGATGATGATGAGATATAGACAATACTTCAGGCGAACGAAAGATAGCTAGATAGATAGATGGAAATCAAGACTCAACAGTGACAAAACAGATGATGGTGATGAAGTTTACAACTAACCTGTATAGCATCTCCATATCGTTGCTGCAGCATGCACACACACCCAAGATTGTAAAGTATTTTAGAAGATGGTTTCTCAATCTCCAGCAGTTTCTGTGAAGCTTCCGTCAGCCTGTTCTCATTTATCAGGCACATGGCTGCGTGCCATTTTGCCACTGTGTCCCTCAGTGTCATTTATTCAGCAAATGTGACTTAAATTACTGAGATAAGCTATTTACATATCTTTCACTTTATTTATTCAGTACACGTCTCTTATTGACAAAGTCAGACTGACTACCACTATAATCCTCAATATCATTTATTCAGTGTGTGTATCTCATCTACAAAGTCAGAGTGACTACCACTATAATCCTCAATATCATTTATTCAGTGTGTGTATCTCATCTACAAAGTCAGAGTGACTACCACTACAATCCTCAATATAATTTATTCAGTGTGTGTATCTCATCTACAAAGTCAGAGTGACTACCACTATAATCCTCAATATAATTTATTCAGTGTGTGTATCTCATCTACAAAGTCAGAGTGACTACCACTACAATCCTCAATATAATTTATTCAGTGTGTGTATCTCATCTACAAAGTCAGACTGACTACCACTACAATCCTCAATATAATTTATTCAGTGTGTGTATCTCATCTACAAAGTCAGAGTGACTACCACTACAATCCTCAATATAATTTATTCAGTATGTGTATCTCATCTACAAAGTCAGACTGACTACCACTACAATCCTCAATATAATTTATTCAGTGTGTGTATCTCATCTACAAAGTCAGAGTGACTACCACTACAATCCTCAATATAATTTATTCAGTGTGTGTATCTTATAGAGGCCAACACAAAAAGGAAGCTCCTAAAAAACAGCAGAAAGAAACGATCAACATTTTTTGGGCATATCATGAGAAGGGAAAAGTTGGAATACTTGGTTACAACTGGCAAAATAAAAGGAAAGAGAGATCGCAGATGACAAAGAAAGAAAATACTGGATAGCTTGGTGCCATGGCATGAAAAACAATCAACAACAGAACTGATATGATGCACTGTAGATAGAAGATTGTGGAAGGACATGATCGCCTATGCCAACTGGTATGGCACATGATGATATCTTATCTACAAAGTCAGACTGACTACCGCCACATTCCTCAATATAATTTATTCAGGATATGAGCTAGATATAAATAAACAAGCACCTTAATTCATATAAGTCATCACTATCTTAGCAATATTAAGAAGGTATTTAAATCTGTCATGAACAATGAGAAGTATTGAGCTATTTGTGCGTTTATAATCATTGCACTCTGTGGATAAAAGAAAGGTAGCAAAAGAGACTGCAATCAATATAGAGGTATATCTCTTCTCAGCCATGTAGGAATGCAGCTGCAGGCTACACAGACCACTTTGAAGTTAGATCTGGTGTAAGCCAGGGGTGCTTACTATCCTCCCTACTGTTTATTACATACATGCACCATATATGCAAGCTAGCCAACCCATCAGAGACAGAGGAGATCAACAAGCTTTTATTTGCAGACGATCAGGCACTAATACATGAAACAATAGAAGACCTACAAGAACACTCAAACAAATTCAACATCTCAGGCACAAAATACAACATGAAAATCAACATCAACAAAACAGAAGTCATGAATGTCACCAAAAATAAACAGAACATCAACATAACTATAGAAGGCAGACAACTAAAACAAGTAGAAGAATTCAAATACCTAGGAAGTCTAATGACAAACGATAATTCTCAAACAGCAGAGATAGAATCAAGATGCAACAAAGCTTGTCAAATCATTGGACAGTTATCACCACTATTGTCCAAAAAGGAAATAACTATGGAGGCAAAACGAGCACTATACAATACAATCTTCATCCCAACGTTGTGCTACCAATGCCAGACCTGGACCCTAGATGCAAGAACAATAAGAAAAATAACCTCTACAGAGATGAAATGTGTTAGACTAATGACAGGAAACAGTCTGAGAGATAAGATCAGAAATGAAGAACTGAGAAAAAAGCTAGGAATAGCCCCCACCATAGAATATGTAAGGAAACAACAGATAAAATGGTTTGGCCACGTGACAAGGCAGAAAGAACAAAACACAACACAACGAGCCTTCAACAAACGTTGTGAGAACACCAGACCCAAGGGTCGACCACGAAAAAGATGGGTCGATGGAATATTAGAAGCACTAGGAAACATAGCAGCAGCAGAGGCGAACAGAAGAGCAAAAGACCGCAAATTATATCTCCCCTCGACGCTGAAAGGCAGATGAGGAAGGAAAGAAGAAGAAGGAGAAGACTCTGTGGATATACACAGGTGCTCAGATCCCCTCCTCAGCAAGTCCCACAGAGTTCAGCAACTGTCTCCAACTCTGAGTAGATTGATAAATCACTGGAGGAAGTGTTGTTTTACAGAAGAATGTTGAGAATACCATGCGCAGCTAAGAAGAGTAATGAAAATGTTCTGAAAGAGGCCAAAGCAAAAAGATAGCTAATATCCTATATTAGAAATAGAAACCATCTTTTTTTAGCCATGCAATAAGAAGCGAACAGCTAGAATATATTGTAAAAACTTGGAAAATTGATGTACTAAGAGACTGATGGAAGCAAAGAGAAAAGATACTAGACAGCTTAAGAGAATGGTTTGGCAGAAGGTCAAAAACGAAAATCATAAATCGAGAGTTGTGAAGAGACGTGATCACATACGCCAGCAGGCATGGTACTTGATGATGATATTATATTATATGTTTATATGTGTAAAAAAAAAAAAAAGTAAAATGCCCCCGTCACGCCAAGTGGCGTATAGGGAATATGGTGTTCATCATATGGCATGATATGGTATTAGTGACCATATATTTTACAGACCTTACACATGATTTTTGGGGGTAATGTGGTCGGTATTACGCCCGTGCCGCTTTACTTTTGCAGAAAAAAATCCGATACCCATTACATTAAATCTGGGTGAACCCGGGTTGGGATCGAACCCTACCTCTTGTCCTTTGTAGTCCAGTTCACTAACTACTGAGCTATAGCAGCTCCATGTTTATATGTGTGCCCCTCTGATAAATACTGACTAGACTAATGCATCAAGAATGTCAAATAATTGATAAAAACATTAAAAAATAAACTATGATGATTTATATCAAAACACACAATAAAGTGAATATTATTATCTAAAATACTTTACACAGTAAGATGTAGAATTCTCAACGACTCAGACTAATACGTCAAAATTATTATATACAATGTACTTAACTACATCAGATCTGTTCTTACTTGCCACTAACGAGCGCATATACCACATCAACACGACGAGCAATTATTTAAAATAACCACTACATCACGGGAATCCGAGAATTATAAAACGAGAAAGAACAAGCAGAATCTCGCTTCATATTAACTTCCTGCAACATTTAGTCATATTTTATTTTTATGTGATCAAGTAATAAAAAACTTAGACTGCACACTATTTTTAATATATGATATATTGCTTCTACATTTCAACAAGAAGTAAAATACATAAACTTGTAATAATTTATATAAATTAGTTTACAATTTTATTACATACTAAATAATAGCATTTGAAATTTAATTTACTAAAATCGTAATGTAAAAATCTATTGTTTTGTATAAAAAAAAAGTAGCTATAATAAATATACACAAACGTTGTTGCATAGGCAAAAAGTGCAAGTTTTGTTTTTTGTGACCTCCTAATATCACGAGTTGGGAGGGGATGGTAAGATGACAACGTCTGTCTGTCGACACCAGAGGTGAAAGCAGCCAGCGACTTATAGCTGACTGTTGGCGCTAGGATCGGTGAGCCAGAACTAAAGAAAAGGAAAGTAATTTAAGTGTTGCGGTAAAGCTGGTAGCAGAAGCAAGTAGTGGGGTGTAACGACCGGTGAACAAAAACTATTCCATTCTATTCATAGAATCAGTTTCATTGTACGCAAGGCATCCCCACATCCGCTCCATCGCATGTTCCATCATTTATCGAAGTATATGGGGACATATTGTTCCTGTAATGTGTTGACTGTGGCTATATCCACTATTCTTCAACCACTCAGACTCGACCAGACCCCTTTTCCATCTTTAGACTCCCCAGCCTCTCAATGTACTTCCTTGTCAAACCCATCCTACTCACCCCACTTCGTCGTGGTACCCCTGTGGACAAGCTAACCACCAGATCTGGTGAGTCTAACTAACTGGTTAGGTGTCGATGAGGAAAGTAACACATTATTTATTTGTTCATGTTAAAATCGGATGTGCTGGGCCGTAAGACATAGATTTCATTGCTTGTTGTAGTAATATACACCTCCATCCATTGGAGGACTTGGTTACAACTGGCAAAATAAAAGGAAAGAGAGATCGCGGACGACAAAGAGAAAAAATACTAGATAGCTTGGTGTCATGGCATGGAAAACAGTCAACAACAGAACTGATACGATGCACTGTAGATAGAAGATTGTGGAAGGACATGATCGCCTACGACAACCGGTATGGCACATGATGATGAGTTCCTCATATGCTTTCTTAAAAGTCGCTGCTTCTCTCAGTACTTGTGGGGAAATAATGGCTCGGTTGGTATGTGCCTTTGCGTAACGATACATCGTTTCAATTGATGTCATCCCTGAGCCATTGTAAACAAGCTCTACTTGTTTTGAGTAAATAGACAGTCTGGGGTGGACTGGTATTGTCCTTGATAAATTTAAGTAGTATCTCTGGGATCATAGAAACTTTGATGTAAAGCCTCCATTTACTGCGAGCTGGAAAATTAAGAAATGAAAGCACGGTTAATGGTTTATTATCATCATGAACCCTAAGATAAAAATTCCAGGCTTCCATTGGTGTCACTTATGTCGCGGTTGATCTAAACGCTTTCCGAAGATTTTCCAAGTAATCAGAGTCTCTTATCGGTTAGTTCTTTAGCTAATACGCACAAACATCCCATGCCGATTTTCCTGATTAGTTGATGGCAGGTAACTTGCAACAGTTGGTCGAGACTGTGCCTCAACTACGTGGCCAGCAGCATCGTTCTTCCAATTAGTGCCCCAAGATCTTCATTGAGCAGAACGTGTCTCATACACTCCACTGCAACACTGGTCCAAATTGAGTCTCTAGATTTACCAGATTTGGCAATGACTCACATGTCTAGTAAGAGGTTATGAGTATTCAAATTAATAAAAAAATAATAAAAAATAAAAAACTATCTTTACGACACATAGTACCATTGCTGGTGTAAGTCGGGGGGCAACGATAGAACCCGAGGGATAAAGGCCGCTTGGTCAAGCAGTTGCCACGACGTGTGAGACTCCGGATTTTTATTTCACCCCCGATAGAAAAAATACTTTCTGTCTACCACGGGCTTCGAACACCGAACGTCGGCTTTTCAGCGGAACAGTGGTTTTAGCCGCACGGCCACACGCACCTCCAAATTAATTATGGCAGGTAATACAATAGGTGCCCATTCTAGTTGCACTAATCCGGGGTCATGAATTGTTGTGGACATTTTGATATTTTATGTACATTTTTTTTAAAAATAGTAGTAGTAGAAGAGGTAATAGTAGTAGTTGTACATTTTTTTTTATTGAAGGATTTTATTGAAACTTTATTGTGTAGGTGTAACCATTTTAGAAAAGTTTTGTGCTTTGCCCTGAGAAGGGAATGAAGTATCACTGGAATTCTTGGTCGTAGTCGTACTCGGAGTCGCTGAAATGAGGCGCCTCGTTCTCTTCGTCATCGAAGTCCAAGCCGTCCCACCCCATATGGTAGGTTGTGTTTGTCCATTGTTCTTCTTTCAGTGGAGGTTCGTGTGTGTGTGTGTTGTAATTTTGTGTTTCTGAGAGTTCCTGTCTTCTAGGTTCATCGTCTGTAGATGTGGGCGTCTTTGCTTTTGTTCTGGAAATCTGTTGCTGCGTGGGTTCGTTCGTTTTCTGTTCTATTTTCATTTTTTTTTTTTAGCTTTTTTTCTTTTTTGTAGGTGATGGAGATCTTTCGCTGACAGAAGCTTCTTCGGTGGTTGTCTTTGGGTAGTTGGTCTGTACTGAAGTGACTGGTTTCTCGACTATCGTCTGCCATCTATGGCCTGGCTTCTTGGGGCACCGGTTCTCCCAGTGTGTGTCGAGGCCACAGTGGGAACATCGTGTTCTCCTGCCTGGAAGGGTAACGAAGATCTTAATAGTTTCGGTAATCTCTCCTTTAATTCTTAGTTTTATGTAATGTGGTATCTGAACATCCGAAACTGGCTTGTACCAGAAAGTCCACTTGTCCGCTTGGTATGTGTCTTTTTTCACCTGGGTCTCTTTGTCCCCGGTCATTTCGGATATCATCTCTTGGACTTGTTTGCTTTTCATCGTTGGCGGTATCCATTGGATGCGTCCTCTTGACTTCAATTTCTCATGATGGCCTATCACTATTGTGACGTTTGGTTCTGTTAGTTTGATCGTTTTGTCTCCAAACTCCTGGTATTTCTGTTCATGGGCGTCAGGTTTTAGCGTAAAGAACCACTTCCTTGTATCACTGAAACGGTACAATGTGCTTATTCCGTTGGGTATAACCCCAGCGGGGCCTATGAGGATGCTCGTCATCATGGAAACTGTGATTTTGGAGGCGTCTGGACCGCTGATTTTAGCCATCAATGTGCCTTTCTCCAAAGTCGATATCGTAGGTTGGGAGTTCCCACTTAGCTGACGGCTTGGTAGGCATCTGGACCTGCTCTGTTCTCATTCTTACTTCTGAGAGTTCCCACTTAGTTGGCGGCTTGGTAGGCATCTGAGCCTGCTCTGTTCTCATTCTTACTTCTGAGAGTTCCCACTTAGTTGACGGCTTGGTAGGCATCTGAGCCTGCTCTGTTCTCATTCTTACTTCTGAGAGTTCCCACTTAGTTGACGGCTTGGTAGGCATCTGAGCCTGCTCTGTTCTCATTCTTACTTCTGAGAGTTCCCACTTAGTTGACGGCTTGGTAGGCATCTGAGCCTGCTCTGTTCTCATTCTTACTTCTGAGAGTTCCCACTTCGTTGACGGCTTGGTAGGCATCTGACCTGCTCTGTTCTCATTCTTACTTCTGAGAGTTCCCACTTCGTTGACGGCTTGGTAGGCATCTGAACCTGCTCTGTTCTCATTCTTACTTCTGAGAGTTCCCACTTCGTTGACGGCTTGGTAGGCATCTGAACCTGCTCTGTTCTCATTCTTACTTCTGAATTGTTCTGGACAGCTTGAGTAGTTGGGCTTGTTTTCTTTACTGCTTTTGGCGTCTTCTTTAGCATGCCAAGTTTTCTGTGAGAATGTATTTTATTCTTGTCTGAAGTTATGTATGTTCTTTAATCCATCTATTAGATTTCTCTGTCTTGAAGCGTATCGTGTTTTTAAGTCATGATTTTCCTTGGTCAGCAGATTATTGCCACCGCAGGTTTTATGTAAAATAGAAAAATTGTCTGGTCTCTGTCGAGTAATGAAAGGGTGTATATTCATTATATAGAAGAATGCCGGACATCCGAGAGAGCACCGACGTCACTGCGAGCTGGCCCAAGATGCCAGTTAATGGAGAAATGGACTTTGTGCGAGCTCTCTCTTTTCAAATATTTATTTTGACGTCAATAAAGCTAACTCTGACATCGCATGTTGTTTTGTGCATGGACAAGACTAGTCAATTGTATGTTCTACAATTAGTTACTGTGTTTTATGAGTTGAATATCAAATAATTCATTCTTTTCGAACATAGCGTTCTGTTGATATATTTGAGAACAATAATTTAATGAATTATTCTTATTTGGATTGGTTACTTTTTATTTTTAAATGTCAAGAATTCAATATTATTTACGTTCACGTCGAGTTTGCCTGTGGATATTAATGTTTTTCGATATAAATTCTACCTGATAGTCTCTGATGTGGAGATAGAGTAAATTGTTTCTACCTGATAGTCTCTGATGTGGAGACAGTAAAATGTTTCTACCTGATAGTCTCTGATGTGGAGATAGAGTAAATTGTTTCTACCTGATAGTCTCTGATGTGGAGATAGAGTAAATTGTTTCTACCTGATAGTCTCTGATGTGGAGATAGAGTAAATGTTTCTACCTGATAGTCTCTGATGTGGAGACAGGGTAAAATGTTTCTACCTGATAGTCTCTGATGATGGTAAATTGACTGATGTGGAGACAGTAAAATGTTTCTACCTGATAGTCTCTGATGTGGAGACAGTAAAATGTTTCTACCTGATAGTCTCTGATGTGGAGACAGTAAAATGTTTCTACCTGATAGTCTCTGATGTGGAGACTACCTGATAGTCTCTGATGTGGAGACAGTAAAATGTTTCTACCTGATAGTCTCTGATGTGGAGACAGTAAAATGTTTCTACCTGATAGTCTCTGATGTGGAGACAGTAAAATGTTTCTACCTGATAGTCTCTGATGTGGAGATAGAGTAAAATGTTTCTACCTGATAGTCTCTGATGTGGAGACAGTAAAATGTTTCTACCTGATAGTCTCTGATGTGGAGATAGAGTAAAATGTTTCTACCTGATAGTCTCTGATGTGGAGACAGTAAAATGTTTCTACCTGATAGTCTCTGATGTGGAGATAGAGTAAAATATTTCTACCTGATAGTCTCTGATGTAGAGACAACTATTCCTCATACTTATTTTGGGTACTCTATGTATGCTCCTGCTCCCCCCTTTATTAACTGCATGCAGTGCTGATTTTTCAGTGTACGCAAGAACCCATAGGCCTTGAGGGTATTCTTCATCCAAGAAACTGAGAGTGATTGTTTTATGCTGTATAATATTCTCTAATATACACATCAACTTTTATCCTCCGATATGTAACACAACTCTCTTTAGTGTTTTCAATTCATCTCTTATCCTTTTTTTTATAAAATATATTTGTCTGTTATTTACCCGTCCCGCGCATTCTAAATGTAGTAGAGTTTATTTTTATTTTGTTGTTTGTTTGTGTTGTTCTTGTTTTCTGTAGAAGGCTGCATGTAGGCTGGAACTTCCGTATTTTTTTGTGTTCCTTATTTTTGTAAAGCTGAAATAGAAGTAATTATAATACATCTAAATAGAAGTACCTATAATACATCTAAATAGAAGTACCTATAATACAACTAAATAGAAGTACTTATAATACATCTAAATAGAAGTACCTATAATACATCTAAATAGAAGTACCTATAATACATCTAAATAGAAGTACAGATAATACATCTAAATATATATATATATATATGGCCCTTTTCGTCTTGTCAGACGGTCTAGTGGAGGCTATTGCGTATTTTTTTGAGGTATTGTTTTTGCCGAACAGCTTCTCTCGTGGCTAATTCTACCAATGTTTGACAAACACACGCGGTCACATAATGAACATGTCAGGCTCGCAGGTCCACAGGGTTTACCATCCTTTTTCATGAGTCTCTTCTCTTCTAAGTCCTGTCTTAGAACAGTCTCAAATGTTGTTATACCGTTCCTTATACGTGCTCTCCATGATGTGCGATCACTTGCCAGATGTTGCCAGTCGTTTTCACAGATGGAGAAGTCTTTCAGAGATGATTTGCAGATATCTCTATATCGTAGTTTAGGTCTGCCGATTTGTCGTTTTCCGTGTTTTAGCTCGCCATATAGTATTTGCCTAGGAATGCGTTTTTCTTCCATCCGTTGGACATGCCCCAGCCATCTTAGCCTTCGACTTCTGAGCATCGACATGATTGTTAGGGTCTTAGCACGTTGCAGGACAGTTAAGTTGGTTATTTTGTCCTGCCATTTGATGTGCATTATTTTGCGGAGACATCGCATGTGGAAGACATTTAGTCTTTTTTCCTGGTTTGAGTATGTTGTCCAGGTTTCGGATCCATATAGTAGTGTGCTAAGCACACATGTTTGATATATTAAGAGTTTAGTCTTTTGAGTTAGTTTCGTGTTGTTCCATGCCCTTTTTGTGAGTTTGCTGAAGGTCTTAGCTGCCTTACCAATTCGACAGTTTATTTCTTCATCAAGAGAGATGGTTTGCGTAACTGTGGATCCAAGATATGTAAATTTCTGTACTGATTCTAGTGGGCAGTCTTTTAGAGTAATAGATAGAGGTTTGAAGTCACCTTGATT
The DNA here is from genome assembly GCA_032433765.1 of Megaustenia siamemsis. Lineage (NCBI taxonomy): Eukaryota > Metazoa > Mollusca > Gastropoda > Stylommatophora > Ariophantidae > Megaustenia > Megaustenia siamemsis. The sequence goes on from JAVIAB010000159.1 coordinate 17,369,922, forward strand.
TAGTATTACTGTCTTCTGAACATTAATTGACAGTGAAAAAAGGTCGCATGCTTTATCCAGGTTGTTGATCAGCGACTGTAGGGTGGCCTCACTATGAGCGACTAGGGCTGCATCGTCAGCAAATAAAAATTCTTTAAGTAGGGCAACATTTGTTTTGGTTTTTGCTCTTAGTCGTGCTAGGTTGAACAGTGAGCCATCTGGTCTTGTGCGAATGTAAATATCTCCTGAGCTGTTTTCGAAGGTGTAATTTAGGAGGGCAGCAAAAAATATACCAAAAAGGGTGGGGGCGAGGACACATCCCTGTTTTACTCCTTTGTTGACTTTGAAATTCTCTGATGGACTCCCATCAAAATGGACTTTGCCATTCATGTCTTCATGGAAGGAAATTATCAGCCTAAGTAGTTTAGGAGGGCAGCCTATGCCTTCTAACACCTTGTAGAGACCATCTCTGTTTACTGTGTCGAATGCCTTTGTGGCACTTTGCCTACTCTGCCTGGGCACAGGATATGGAGATAGTGCTTTACCCAGTCGCACTATCCCCCTCTCGACTTCGTTTCAAGGATTTCCGAAGGAGGGACAAAGTCCATACGTTCGGAATTGAAAGAAGGTACATCTAAATAGAAGTACCTATAATACATCTAAATAGAAGTACCTTTAATACAATTAAATAGAAGTACCTATAATACATCTAAATAGAAGTACCTATAATACATCTAAATAGAAGTACCTATAATACAACTAAATAGAAGTACTTATAATACAACTAAATAGAAGTACCTATAATACATCTAAATAGAAGTACCTATAATACCGCTAATTAAAAGTACATTTAGTACCTCTAAAAAGAAGTACCTTTAGTACTTCTAAAAGGAAGTTTCCATAACAATACTTTTTACAATTACAGCTTGTCAAGCCATCGATCAACCTCCTAAGTCACCTCTTACGATATGCCTGGAAGGTCACAGTGTCACTATTCTTTCATCATCATCATCATCATCATCATCAAGTACCCGGCCTGCTGGTGTAGGTGATCATGTCTCTCCACAACTTTCGATCATGACAATTAATTATCATTTCTGTTGTTGACCTTCTGCCAAGCCATTCTCTTAAGCTGTCTGGTATCTTTTCTCTTTGCTTCCCTCTATCTCTTTGTCCCTCAATTTTTCCAGTTGTTACAATATATTACAGTTGTTCTCTTCTCATGGCCAAAAAATGATGATTGTTTCTTCCTAATGTTGGAAATTAGCTCTCTTTTTGTTTTGGCCTCTCTCAGAATGTTTTTAGTACTCTTCTCAGCTGTCCATGGTATTCTCAACATGCTTCTGTAAAGCCACATTTCTACAGACTCCAGTGATTTTCTTGTCTGTTGTCCTATTGTCCATGATTCACATCCATATGTTAAGACAGGCTCTACATAACATTTAAGAACTCTTTTTCTTGTTTCTATTGTCAAAAATGTCACTATTCTTCCTTCATAATGAGGCCCTGGTTACACACGGGTGAATTAATCATAGTCAGTTTCAATATTTCTATCTATCTATCTATTGTCCTTTTGAGCTGAAGACAGCACATAGGACAGAACCACAAACTCAAAAATAGAAACCTTGCGTGCCAAAATGGCACATATTGCAAAAATCACAGTTTCAATAGCTCAACACTAAATGTAAAAATGTCCAACCTAATAACAGGCAAACAAAATATCTAAAAATAAACAAAACTCATTTATTCCAGTAATATTCATTTTAAAATAATCACAATCTTTTCACAATATCCACAATCTTAGTTTTATAAGATTGTCCCCATCCAATCTTTGAACCTGTAACCCATTTTCTCCTTCGCATGCCTTCCACCATCCCCTATAAGATGATATCAGATCTTATGACATTCCTGCACTAGCATAATTTAATGTTTATCAATGTGAGAAGTCCAAACTAGGACCTAAGTTACTAGTGATGATTTTACTAGATTACGTGTGTCCTGAAGTTACTAGTGATGATTTTACTAGATTACGTGTGTCCTGAAGTTACTAGTGATGATTTTACTAGATTACGTGTGTCCTGAAGTTACTAGTGATGATTTTACTAGATTGCGTGTGTCCTGAAGTTACTAGTGATGATTTTACTAGATTACGTGTGTCCTGAAGTTACTAGTGATGATTTTACTAGATTACGTGTGTCCTGAAGTTACTAGTGATGATTTTACTAGATTACGTGTGTCCTGAAGTTACTAGTGATGATTTTACTAGATTACGTGTGTCCCGCATGAGTTCAAATTTGGATTCTTGGGCTTAAAAAAATAGTAAAGAGTCCCGATACGGTGAGTGGCCTTTAGGGAATATGGTGGGGTCATAATTTGTACACACCTTCAGCACATGATTTTGGGGTAATGTGGTCGGTATTACGCCCATGCTGCTTTACTTTCTCAGAAAAAAAATCTGGTACCCATAAGGCTGGGTGAACCTGGAAGCCATCGATCAGAATCGAACCTGACCTCTTGTCCTTAGTAGTCCAGTTCACTAGCCACTGAGCTATGGATTCTTGTGTTACATCAACATTTATTACGAGATGTCAACTGTCATTACAGCAAGGCTTCATATCGGTCTGTACTTTAGGATGTACAGGATAATAAATGTATTGAATATAGTAAAAGGTAAAGGTTCCCTCCTCTTTCTTGCCAGCTCAAGATAAATATGATGTTAATGACCATATATTTCCATGACCACAATACATTTTTGGGCGATGTGGTATGTAGCACGCCAGGCCACCATTACTTCCCAGAACAATCTCTGGTACCCATTTTTAGAGGCAGGGTGAATCCTAGACCTTGGTATAGGAAATATGGTGCTAGTGACCATAATTTTTACAGACCTTCAGCACATGAATTTTGAGGTAATGTGGTCGGTATTACGCCAGTGCCACTTTACTTTCCCAGAAAAAATCTGGTACCCATTTAAGGCTGGGTGAACCTGGAAGTAGTGGACAGCTTGAGACTTAACAGTAGATCCACAGGGTTTCACCAAAACCGTAGACCAATGGGCAGCTTGAGAACAGGGTTTCACCAAAAACACAGACCCAATATGGGCAGCTTGATATTTAACAGTAGACCCACAGGGTTTCACCAAAAAAACAGACTTAATTGTTTGATTTAACTATTTTGCTGTAAAGTAATCCTTGAATTCTTTCTCTCTCCTTGCAAATGTTTCCGCAACCAGAATGGGAAACATTATCGTAGCATCACCATACACCTGAAACAAACATGTAGAGTTGCACTGTGACGGTAATAATAATTGTCTTGCGATAAAAGAAAACAATGATATTCTTTTTTATTTTGTTATGAATCAAATATGAATGCATTGTGATAAATCTAAAAATGATTGTTTAATAAATCTAAAAATGATTGTTTGTAGTCAATCTAAAAATGATTGTTTAATAAATCTAAAAATGATGGTCTTGTTAAGAAAAAAACTGATTGTCTTGGATAAGACTAAAAATGACTGTCCTAAGTGCATGGCTTAATCAGCTCAAACGCCTCTTATATGCATCCCTTCCAAAGTTTCACGTCTCGAACAATTCCATGTTGTCTGACTTTTGTATTGTTTTGGACTTCCATATGTTTCCCAGTGCAACAAATGCTCCTCTTACTTTTGATATCATTTTCTGTTCCTCCCTCTTTATCTATATTACTGCCCAGATATATATAAGATTGTACTTCTAGTAGAGGTATTTCTCCTAGTTTTATTTGGTTATTGCCAACTGCATTAATTCTCATAATGTTGGTCTTATCTCTATTTATGTTCAGCATCATCTGTTGTGATCTCTCATCAAGTATGCTCATTTTATCTTGCATCTGTTGATGGTTGTGCGACAGGAGAGCTATATCATCAGCAAAGTCTAAATCATCAAGTTGCTTGGTCAGTGACCACTGAATTCCATTTCTGTTGTTTTGAGTTATTTTCATAATCCAATCTATGGCCAGTAGAAAGAGAAATGGGGACAGATGGCATCCTTGCCGTACTCCTGTTCTTATTTCAAATGCTTCTGTAAGCTGTCCTTCATGCACCACACTACATTACATTCCTTCATACAATGTTCTTATCAGTTTAATAAACTTTGTGGGGATTCCGTAATGACTCAGCAACTTCCAAAGCATTCATCTATCAATATAGCCAAACATATTGACAGACTTACAGCAGTCGTATCAATAGACAGTGTACCAGAAAATCCGAGTCCCTGTGTCTCTCCTAGTGTAAACACACAGCTGTGTGTCAAAAGCTAAAAAAAAGCTCTTTTTTTCTTTTGGAGCACCTAATGTTACAATTAAGTGGTAGTAATTTTTACTATGGTATCGTAAACGCATAAGCCACAGATACATATTGTAATCTAAGGTTAAATGATGAAATCCTTGTTTCTGCTTTCAGACACTCTCCTTTCCATGCATTAGGCTTACCCTGTTGGGACAGGAGAATTTATGGGCTCTTGTGATTCAAGGAAGTATATCAACAACCAATTCTTGTTCAAGTTGGTTGCTTTTTCTTCTGCTGTTGCTAATGCATCCACCTGCTATCTGCTCTTCTATCTATCTATTGTCCTTTCGAGCCGAAGACGGCACATAGGACAGAACCACAATCTCAAAAACAGAAACCTTGCATGCCAAAATGGCACATATTGCAGAGATCACTGCTTCTAAAATCTATGATTCTGTTTCCATAACAATACTTTTTACAATGACAGCTTGTCAAGCCATCGATCAACTTCCTTAGTTGCCTCTTACGACATGCTTGGAAGGACACAGTGTCACTATTCTTTACTCATAATGAGGCCCCGGTAACACACAGGAACATCTGCTCTTACAAGGTCATAAAATTAGCTGGATTAGATTGAACTGTTTAGTCTGTTTCCGGGCCCACAGGAGGGCAGGGGTGTAAGGTCTTGATAAGTTCTGGTTCACTGATTCCGAGGAAAGCATCTAGTGACCAATTCCAACCAAGGTTCTGTTGGGTGTGTTATTTGTATTACCACAAAATTATTTTAATTCTGCCCGTACACTTGTTGATCATCATCATCATCAAGTGCCTTCTCCGCAGCGAAGGTTGGCTACCATGGAGCGCCATTCTGCTCTGTCTCTTGCTTTGATGGTGCAGGTTGTCATAGGTTGATTTGTCCATCTTTTGATGTTACTCATCCATGTTAGTCTTGGTCTGCCTCTTTTACCTTGTATTTTCCCCTCCAGGATTACTTTTAGTAGGCTGTTGTGTCTTTTAACATGGCCCAAAAATCGCATTTGTCTTGTTTGAATTGTGCTTAGCAGTTCTCTTTTCATTATTAGTTGTTTTAAGACTTCATTGTTTGTTTTCTTTTCCTTCCATCCAATTCTACCTATTCTTCAATATAGGTAGAATTGGATGGAAGGAAAAGAAAACAAACGATGAAGTCTTAAAACACTTGTTGATACCTTCTCCAAATCTTACATTTAGATTGTTGGTACACTTGTTGATATCTTCTCCGAATCTTTTATTTAGATTCTGTTTGTACTGGGGGGCCTCGGTAGCCTAATTTGGGAAAACCACCCGACTGGACTATCGACGTTCGGACAACCTGTGTTCGATTCCTGCTGGAAGCAGTGTGAGTTGTACTTGTGGATGGAAAAAAAAAAATACCCCCACAATCGACCCAGCCGTTGGCAGGAATGGGTACCAAGGTATTACCCTGGGAAGGTGAGGAATGTTGCCTTGCATCGTGAGTTTCGTTGCTTGAAGCGATACTATCCAGAAATTTCCGAACTTTTCTGGATAGGCGGCCGAGCACACATGGGTGGAAACTTGCGTGCTAAGATGCTGGTTCAAGTCTCGTACTTTACCTATTGATACCTTCTCTGAGTCTTTCATTTAGAACCTCTCAAACAAGTTCAGATAAACCTTTAGTGGCAATGGGTGAAAGGACAAGAGCCCACAGGCTGCTGGATAATTAACCAACCTTGACTGGCTGAGCTGTGGACTTAATCTTCCCCCAAGAGATGGCTTCATCGGGCCGAGCTCCAGAGTCACTTCCATCAAATTCGCTGGCTGTGTTGACAAACACAGAGAAGTCTGCGCCATTTCTCTGAAAGCAGAACCAGCAACAATGTACAAAATACACAGAACTGGCTAGGTGACTGTTAAGATTTTATGTTAGTTATGAACAGATCTTTAAGGCGAGGTAATCTTTAATGTTAGTTGTGAACAGATCTTTACGGCTAGGTAATATTTAATGTTAGATTTTATGTAGTTATTAACAGATCTTTGTTGTCAGTAATCTTTAATGTCAGCTATTAGCATCAGTTATTAACAGATATTTGTTGCAAAGGAATCTTTAACGTCAGCTATTAGCATTAGTTATTAACAGATCTTTGTTGCCAGTAATCTTTAATGTCATCTATTAGCATTAGTTATTAACAGATCTTTGTTACCAGTAATCTTTAATGTCAGCTATTAGCATTAGTTATTAACAGATCTTTGTTGCAAAGGAATCTTTAATGTCAGCTATTAGCATTAGTTATTAACAGATCTTTGTTGCTAGTAATCTTTAATGTCAGCTATTAGCATTAGCTATTAACAGATCTTTGTTGTAAAGGAATCTTTAATGTCAGCTTTTAGCATTAGTTATTAACAGATCTTTGTTGCCAGTAATCTTTAATGTCAGCTATTAGCATTAGTTATTAACAGATCTTTGTTACCAGTAATCTTTAATGTCAGCTATTAGCATTAGTTATTAACAGATCTTTGTTGCTAGTAATCTTTAATGTCAGCAAATAACATTAGTTATTAACAGATCTTTGTTGCAAAGAAATCTTTAATAAAATGGCTATTAGCATTAGTTATTAACAGATCTTTGTTGCTAGTAATCTTTAATGTCAGCTATTAGCATTAGTTATTAACAGATATTTGTTGCAAAGGAATCTTTAACATCAGCTATTAGCATTAGTTATTAACAGATATTTGTTGCCAGTAATCTTTAATGTCAGCTATTAGCCTTAGTTATTAACAGATCTTTGTTGCCAGTAATCTTTAATGTCAGCTATTAGCATTAGTTATTAACAGATCTTTGTTGCTAGTAATCTTTAATGTCAGCTATTAGCATTAGTTATTAACAGATCTTTGTTGCAAAGGAATCTTTAGTTGTAGTTAGTCGAAGGCCTTAGTATCACTATAAACGAATAAAAATCCATAACTGCTCAACCGCCCGTGCTAGTGGAATCATCTGAATTAAAACTCATCTCATTGAAGGATCCAAACAAAGAAAGGCAGCTGCAGTCCTCATCGTAGCATCTACAGCACACACCAAAAAGACAAACGGCGTAGTGGCATCGATAGTGAACACAGCTGAATTGTCCTTCATCATATGATATCATCATTCAAATTAAGCAATTAGAATATTGAAACATCCAGATGAAAAACACAGCTCACGGTGTGCACACATCACTAAACTCAGTAACTCCAGCAGCAAGCTGGACTTGGAATATGAGGAAACTGCAGCAAGGAACAATTTTCAGACAGAGCATCAAAGGTCCCTGTCGCCTATCCGCCATATATGTCGGGTATATTCAAGGAATCTTTAGTGTCAGTTATATATACATATACTCTGTCGCTGGATTTGTTCTGACTCCACTGTGAAAATATAAGATCAATAGTTGACTAAAAAGGAAAAGAAGCCAACAGTCACAATATAAACAATATGCTGATGACACAGTCTTAAATAGCAGAGACAGAGAATGAACTATAAGGAATTTCTGACATAACAGTAAAAGAAAGCAAAAAGAAAGGTCTCAGTCTGAATAGTAAGAAAACAGAAGTAATGATCACATCTAAGAAACAATCATCACTATCAAGCAGCATAAAAAAATAGAAGATACTAGCTAGTTTGGTGTCATAGCCTCAAAAAGTAGTCAACAACAGAACTGATACGATGCATTGTGGATAGAAAATTGTGAAGAGCATGATTGCCTATGCCAAGCAGTATGGCACATGATGATTAACAAATCTTTGTTGCTAGGCAATCATTAATGTCAATTATTAATGATAGTTCTCTTTGCGTACGGAAGCTTTTTATCAACGCAACGGAAGAGATTTCAGAGACAAAATTTTTCATTGTTTTAAGAATTGATCTACATATTTATATTTATCTGACATATAACATGTTATATATTAATTTTTAGATAACTGAACAAGGTATTATATTTCACTAATACATGACCAATGGATCGGGCGGACATCATCAATGCCCTCCGAGATGTGAGAAGAGCACATGACTTCGACAAACACAGATCCACGTCACTTCTTCAGATGATGGAAATGGGAGTTAAGATGGGCACAGCCAGAAATGAGAAACTTAGTGGCCATGTAAGAAGACTTATCAACCAACATAGAACTGGAGTCGTAAGTCGCTGGACACTGCGGGAATTGCTGAGGAGGGGGATCTGAGCACCTATGGACATGCCCGGAGTGCAATGATGACCCGCAAATAACTCAATGACATATAGACATGTAAAATGAATATGGTTTGATGACAGTTCATGCCAATCAAAATGAGAGTGATGCACTATGCTGCAAAATGTATGGAAAGAGTTAACAGATCCTTTACTCTCTAGAGCTAATATTATTTTACTGCTATTCTAATTATAATAAAATATTATATGTTATCTACTCTATACACTATACTTATATTTACTCTATATTTACTATCCAATATTATTTTGCTAAACGGAAACAGCAAAGATCTAAGAATAATAAAGAACATTTACTGGCAACAAACAGCGGCCATAAGAACTGGAAACCAATTGGGAATGTTTCAACAAATAAAACAGGGTGTTAAACAAGGTTGTGTGCTGTCACCAGATTTGTTTAATATTTATAGTGAGATTATTTTAAGATCCATAAGGGGCATGCCTGGAATAACAATTGGAGGTCATAATATAAATAATCTAAGGTATGCTGATGATACAGTCTTAATCGCTAAGAGTGAAAATGAGTTACAAGAAATGTTGGACATTATAGTGAAAGAAAGCAAAAATAAAGGACTCAGCCTTAATAGCAAAAAGACAGAGGTAATGGTAACAACAAAGAAAAAGACATCACCTCAGTGCAAAATAAAGACAAGTGGAACGATATTAAAACAGGTAAATGAATTTAAATATTTGGGAACTTTGTTAACCTCAGACTGAAGATGTACAAAAGAAGTGAGATGCAGAATGGCTCAGGCAAAAGCCGCTTTCCAAAAAATGAGGAAGAAACTATGCAATCCATTTTTGATAATAGAAACTAGAAAAAGAGTTTTTAAATGTTACGTAGAGCCAGTCTTAACATATGGATGCGAATCATGGACAATAGGACAACAGAAAAGAAAATCACTGGAGTCTGTAGAAATGTGGTTTTACAGAAGAATGTTGAGAGTACCATGGACAGCTAAGAAGAGAAATGAAGATTTTCTGAGAGAGGTCAAAGCAAAAAGAGAGCTAATTTCCAATATTATGAAGAAACAATCATCATTTTTTGGCCATGTAATGAGAAGAGAACAACTGGAATATATTGTAACAACTGGAAAAATTGAGGGTCGAAGAGATATAGGGAAGCAAAGAGAGAAAATAACAGACAGCTTAAGAGAATAGCTTAGCAGAAGGTCAACAACAGAAATGATAAATAGCTGCCGAAATCGAAAGTTGTGGAGAGACATGATCACCTACGCCAGTAGGCCCGGTACTTGATGATGATGATTATTATTTTACTGCTATTCTAATTATCTATTAATTGCTATTCTAACATCAGATGGGAGATGCACCACAGAAATAAAAAGCAGAATAGCTCAGGCCAAAATGGCATTTCAGAAAATGAAAAATATCTTATGCAACAAATCTATGTCAATAAAAATGAGAAAGAGAGTTCATTGGTGCTATATAGATACAATTTTGACCTATGGAAGCGAATCATGGACAGTAGACAAGCAAATGAAAAGACGATTAGAGGCCACAGAGATGGGATTTCTCAGAAGAATGTTGGAAGTTCCCTGGACAGCTAAAAAGACCAATGAGGAAGTTCTCAAAGAGGCCAACACAAAAAGGGAGCTCTTTAAAAAAATCAGAAAGAAGCAATCAACATTTTTCGGGCAAATCATGAGAAGAGGAAAGTTGGAATACTTGGTTACAACTGGAAAAATAAAAGGAAAGAGAGATCACGGGTGACAAAGAGAGAAAATACTGGATAGCTTGGTGTCATGGCATGGAAAACAGTCAACAACAGAACTGATACAATGCACTGTAGATAGAAGATTGTGGAGGGACATGATCACCTACGCCAACCGGTATGGCACATGATGATGATGATTCTAATTATAATAAAATATATGTTATATATTCTATATACACTATACTTATATTTACTATCCAATATTATTTTGCTGCTATTCCTCAATGAAATACTCACCATCAGGTTAGCATTACAGGTATGGTGTTTGATGAGCCCTCCTCCAAGTATGATCATTCCTGTGTTGACTGCGTGGACTGCCTGACTGTTAATAAGCCGAATATCTGCAGTTTAAAAAAAAAAAAAAACTTGATGATTAACTCATTAGTTCTGGATTGACAGCCCCCCATTAGCCCAACTTTTGTCTTTTGAAAGGCATGAAAGAGAGATAACCCTAAATTGCGACAGGATAGCAAAATTATCCGCATCAAAACACAAATTCCTCAAAATTTGACAAATTCCCTCGTTCAAACATGACCCGCTTCATGTACCTTAAATACCACTTCCAGGAACCACTTTTTTTTCAATTTAATTTGTTTCCATTGCTGTTTGAATTTTTGGGGGTTTTTTTTTAGACCATGAGATACATCGTTTAATGCGAACAAAAATAAATGAAAATTTTCAAGAACTTTGTAATTTTTGGGAGCCGCGATAGCTCAGTGGTTAGTGAACTGGACTACGAAGGACATGGGGTAGGGTTCGATCCCAACTGACGGCTTCTGGGTTCACCCAGCCTTAAATGGGTACCGGATTTTTTCTGGGAAAGTAAAGCAGCATGGGCGTAATACCGACCACATTACCCCAAAAATCATGTGCTGAAGGTCTGTAAAATATATGGTCACTAACACCATATTTCCTTATACGCCACTTGGCGTGACGGGGGTACTTTACTTTTTTTTTGTTGTAATTTTTCCTTTTTTTGCTGTGATCAGGGAAATTTCATGGTCAGCGGCAAACATCAAACAACCCTTTGTGACTCAGGAAACAGTGAATAACGGTATGTGGTCGCCAATGATACTGACAGATTTACAGCGACCGTACAGATAGACATTGTAATACGTCCAGTCCATGAGGTCAAACTCAGATCATAAATCAACCTGAGCCAGGAATTTCAAGTCCCCATGTTTTGCCTAGTGTGAACACATGTGACTGTGTCAAGAGTTCACAGAAATTACTATTTGTAGAGCACCTAATGTGACATTTAAGTGGTAGTAATTTTTACTACGGTATCATAACTGGGAGAGTTTCAGATAGGTGTCGTAATCTAAAGCCTTGACGTGAGTGCGAGAAATGCTCATATTTACCAATAATGTCTGATAAGAGTATTAAGTCCAGCGTGACCAACAACGATGCTGAAAAACTATTACACACAGATGGAAATTTTCACTTAAAATCTGTGGCTTATTTGTGGTTTAACTCTCCTTTGGTCTCCGGGTAGTGAGATCTGATGTCTAGCCCTAGCCCTCTCAGATAATGGTAAAAAGCAACATTTCCCATATGCACTCTGCGCATGTTAAAAACCTCTTGCTTGTTAGAAATAAAAAAAGCAAGCCAAAAATAGCCACTGCAACACCAAAATTGGCTGGAAAAAAATCTGTAACAAAAAAAAAAAAAAAAGTCAAAACTCTTATTGTGATCAAAATTAGACGTACTTCATAAATTAGAGAATGCCTGCCTGTATGGCAAGGGATATTCAAACATAAGGGTGTGTGAAAAATAGAGAAAAGTGATATTTATGTAAAATTCAATAACTCAGGCCCTTGCTAGTGATATAAAGCTGGAGTACAATAACATCCTCAGGTGATGAAGAATGTAGCAATAAAATGTAGCAATAAAATGTAGAAGAAATGAAATAATAAAAATCTATGGTAAAAATGTAGCAATAAAATGTAGTGGGAATGAAATAATAAAAATCTATGGTAAAAATGTAGCAATAAAATGTAGTGGGAATGAAATAATAAAAACCTATGGTAAAAATGTAGCAATAAAATGTAGTGGGAATGAAATAATAAAAACCTATGGTAAAAATGTAGCAATAAAATGTAGAAGAAATGAAATAATAAAAACCTATGGTAAAAATGTAGCAATAAAATGTATTGGGAATGAAATAATAAAAACCTATGGTAAGAATATATCAATAAAATGAAAAAATAAAAACCTATGGTAAGAATATATCAATAAAATGAAATAATAAAAACCTATGGTAAGAATATAAAAGAAAGGAACTTCAGATAAAAATGTTCTGTATTTACTATCTTCATCAAATAATGTAATCACCTTACCCTGAACAATGTCTATCACTAGCCCCGGCTTCTGGTAGGAGTGGAAGTAGATCATGTCACCCAGCGACCCATCGGTTAGCGCAGGACAGAAAACTGGAATGTTGTTCTGGAGAATTGTCACACATAAGATCTTAAAGAATTTCTCCACAGTACAAAAAAGAAAAAAAAGTAAAGAGCCCCGTCACACCAAGTGGCGTATAGTGAATAGCGTGCGCGGGCATGCATGTTCACCCCACCCCCCCCCCCCCCCAAATTCAGAGTAGATAATTCTCTTGCGAATTTGTAAAAATACGAACTCACAATTTTTATTTTCTTCTAAAAGCTCTGATTGTCTAGACTCTACTTCCAGATTCATCAATAATGTCTTACATGAGAGTATGTTTAGTTTAGCTGGCAGATTATCCTTATCACACATCAAACCCCTAAGTGCACCTCCCACCACCTCCCCAGCAAATCCTGCCAGTGCTAAACCACTGAGAAATATAAATCCACCACCTCCCTATTCTCTGGGAAAGTAAAGCAGCACGGGCGTAATACCGACCACATTACCCCAAAAATCATGTGCTGAAGGTCTGTAAAATATAGGGTCACTAACACCATATTTCCCTATACGCCACTTGGCGCTTGGCGTGACGGGGGTACTTTACTTTTTTTTTTTTTTTTTTTTTTTAACCTCCCTATTCCCGCTGCAGCTTTCTAGAATATAGAGAACATCCATCTTAACTCAAAGATCCAGCAGTCATATAAAACTACACATTAATAACGAACATGGATATTTGAAGTACCTTGTATTGAGTTTAGTACCTTATGTAGTTCCTCAAGTAAAGAGCCTCATCCCATCAAGTGGCGTATAGGGAATATGGTGTTAGTGACCATAATTTTTACAGACCTTCAGCACATGTTTTTAAGGGTAATGTGACCGGTATTACGCCCGTGCGCTTTACTTTCCCAGAAAAAAATCAGGTACCCATTTAAGGCTGGGTGAACATGGAAGCTGTCGATCAGGATTGAACCCGACCTCTTGTCCTTTGTAGTCCAGTTCACTAACCACTGAGCTATCACAGCTCCCATTTATACCTCACGACCAAGAAATTTCATCTGACTTGCCAACAATTTCAGGTTTGTACTTCCTGTTCTCTTTACTTGTTCCTACAATTGTAGTAGTAACCTCCATCAGTCACAGTTGACTATGGATTTTTCAGCACCCCTAGAAATGTTATTTTTTCTTTTCTTTTCTTTCGTTATGTATTCTCTTTCTCTATGAATCTGTCTGCTGCTTGTTTGAGGTGAACCTTTAGAGTGCGTTTCCAGAGATTGCAGTCTGCAGCTTTGTTCCTACAAATCAATCAGAAGACCGCAAATCCTGAATCAAGATGTCTACCATAATATGAATAGATGGGAGCAAGTTATAATTATACACCTCAGAAACAAGGCACAATCAACTTCATAGTCACATACTAACAAAATTCAAGATTTGCAACTCAGCCACAAGTACATGTAGACAGGCGCTGTCGACTGCTGAACACAAACTTCAAGACTGTAGTGAATATAGCAGACTGAGGAAAAATCCATTGGCCCATAGATACAACACTACAGACAAAACTATATGAGTCTCAGCAAGAATTTTAAAAAATAGTAAAATTTATACAAGAAATTAAATTGTAGATAAAGTAAAGGTCAAGTATGAGACTTGAATCGCTGTGTCTTAGCATGCAAATTTTCACCATATGTGCTTGGTCGCCTATCTAGAAGTATTCAGACACTTCTAGATAGTGTCACTTCAAGCATCGAAATTCATGATGTGAGGCGGCATTCCTCACCTTCCCAGAGTACTACCCTGGTACTTCTCAGAGTATTACCCATTTCTGCCAGCAGCTGCGTCAACCGCATGGGTATTTTTTTTTTCCAACCACATATACAATTCGCACTTCTTCCAGCTGGAACCAAACACGGGTTGTCCGAACGTCGGTAGTCCAGTTGGGTGGTTTTCCCAAATAGGCTACCGAGGCCCCTCAAACTGTATATGTGGACAATATTTAAGGTGAACAAAAGTAAATAGATCTATTCCTACTGGGCAGATGTCTTTTCTACTAAGGGAATCTATTCTTAGATCTACTCTTTCTGTGAGAGTCTGGTGGCATTCCGGTAAGAGCACTCACCTACTGACCTGAAGGTTCAGCACTCAAAAGCCATTTGGGGTAAACAATTTTTTCTGACCTAATAGGTACTTTTGGAGCCTCAGCGACTGGGTGGTTAGTGTCCTCACTTCCTGACCAGAAGGGTTCAGGTTTATACACCAGAAATTGCAGATTTTTTTGTTTTGGAATGGCAATGGTTAGGGGTTTACCAAGCCTCTAAAAATAGGTACCAGAGATTTTTTATGAGAAGTAAAAGTGGCCTGGCATGATACCGAGCACATCACCCAAAAATGTGGTCATGGAAAAATGTGGTCACTAACACCATATTCCCCATACGCCCAACAAGACGTGGAGGGAACCTTTACTTTACTTTAATAGGTACTGGGATTCAAGTAAGCCTCTATAAATAGGTCTTCTTCTTCCTTTCAGCTCCCTGTGGAGCATAGGTCTTCAGCAAACACTTTCCAAGTCGTTCTGTTTCTTGCCATTCTTTTAAGATCATTCCATGACATCCCCATCATCTTCATCTCTTCTTCTGTCTGTCTTCTCCAAGAATTCCTTGGTCTTCCTCATTGTCTTTTCCCCTGGGGATTCCAAAAAAGGGCCTGTTGTGTAATACTCTCAGCTGACTTCCGCAGTGTGTGTCCCATCCAGCGCCATCGCTGAAAATAATCGCCATCTATAAATAGGTACCAGGAATATTCTCTGGATAGGAAAGGCAGTGAGGAAGGGAACTAGTATCCCACCTCATGAAGCTGAGGGGCTAGGTACAACAAAACTACAACATTTCATGGGGCTGGGTGATCTAGAGGTAAGATCACCTCTGGACAAAAGGGTCTCAGGTTTGATTCCCACCATAGGAGGTGGCACTTTAAAAAAATTTGAAGCTGTGGTTTCTTCATAACTTTACCCTCCTCTGTGAGATCTGGTCTCTCGGATTAGATGTCAGAGCATGGACAAGTCAGCATATTCTTCATTTTCTCAACAGAAAGACCTCGTATAAATAATATGAGAACCACCTGCTAAAGTATGTCTTGTATTTACCTTATATGCCCAGTAGTAGACAGAGTTTGGGTTGTCAATCTCCTTGCCAAGCCTGGAGATTATCTTTGATGGTGTCCATACAGTTCCCTGTTCAAGGGAAAGAACTTAAAAAATACAATTGCAAAATCAACTTTAGTAATACAATTGCAAAATCAACTTTAGTAATACAATTGTGTAATCAACTTAAAAATACAATTGTAAAATCAACTTTTAGTAATACAATTGCAAAATCAACTTTAGTAATACAATTGTGTAATCAACTTAAAAATACAATTGCAAAATCAACTTTAGTAATACAATTGTGTAATCAACTTAAAAATACAATTGCAAAATCAACTTTAGTAATACAATTGTGTAATCAACTTAAAAATACAATTGTGTAATCAACTTAAAAATACAATTGCAAAATCAACTTTTAGTAATACAATTGTGTAATCAACTTAAAAATACAATTGTAAAATCAACTTTTAGTAATACAATTGTGTAATCAACTTAAAAATACAATTGCAAAATCAACTTTAGTAATACAATTGTGTAATCAACTTAAAAATACAATTGCAAAATCAACTTTTAGTAATACAATTGTGTAATCAACTTAAAAATACAATTGCAAAATCAACTTTTAGTAATACAATTGTGTAATCAACTTAAAAATACAATTGCAAAATCAACTTTAGTAATACAATTGTGTAATCAACTTAAAAATACAATTGCAAAATCAACTTTAGTAATACAATTGTGTAATCAACTTAAAAATACAATTGCAAAATCAACTTTAGTAATACAATTGTGTAATCAACTTAAAAATACAATTGCAAAATCAACTTTAGTAATACAATTGTGTAATCAACTTAAAAATACAATTGCAAAATCAACTTTAACTGTTTCCATACATTTCACCGCATAGTACCCCACTCTTAATTTGATTAGTGTGAACCGCTATCAAACCATGTGTTTTTTTTTACGTGTCTTGTATCATCTTGGTGTTGGTGAAACCGAATACCTTGTTCAATTATTTACAAAATTCATATATAATATGTTAGAGGAAGTTGGAATACAGTAAAGTCTCGATTATCCGGAATGCTCGGGGAAGAACCCATTCTGGATAATTGAATTTTTCTGGATAATCGAGAGTAAGAAAACCAAACTCAAAATTTATGAAAAAACATGATTGAAAAATTGCAATGCTCAGAAATATTTAAATTCGTGTGACATTCACTAGCTTTCTCTATCAACATGGGTCCTGATATTGGCATTCCTTTTCTTCTTCTTTCTAAAAACCACACATAAAGGACGTCGTCGAGTTTTTCAAATTTTGGCCGTTTCATACTTCGTCTCTGGTGTATATTGTTGCTGCTTTCAGACTCCGACGCAAACTTAAACAACTCATCTTTTTGATTTCGTATGTCATATAATGTTGAAGAGGCTATGCCAAATTCAGTCATCAAAACGTTGCGATTAACGCCTTTTTCAAGTCTACTAGCGATTTCAATCTTCTGGTTCAGTGTCAATACAGTTCGCTTGCGTTTACCTTTGCGGGAAATTGAGGTGTGGTTTGCACTCGCAGAGGCCATTATTTAACACAAAAATGTATTCCGTTAAAAAGTATGCACACATGCGTTTATAGCATATCATGTATAATTTATACTGATGGAACGAATTTCAGCTTGCACAAATGTCTGAGACAAACTAACGTCAATCTCTGTATCTTACTCTTTTTTAATTTCCAGTCGGTAATTTTTGAACCCCTCCCCCTTTCTTCTCACCATCTCTATGTCACTGCACGCCGGCTGCTCAACCTTTGATTTATAATCATCAAAGTTATGGGCTCTTCAATTTTCACAAACAATACGTCTGCTTCTAATGTTCGGTCAGACTGTCAAACGCCATATTTTTGACAAATTCATGACCAACTTTAGATCTAAAGCAGGCTATGAGAAAATTAAGCAAATTTGTAAAATCATGTAGATAAGTGTTTTTGGCACGACTAAGATTTCCCGACAAAAACATTTAGTCGGGGGAAAAAGTGAAGATATAGACTGTCTGTCGCTTTTACTTGGAATATTTGGAGACACAATGTCTGGATTGAATAAAATATGTTCGCTCCTATTTGAAGTATATTACTGTAAATACACTATTGTAAACGCAATATTGTGTAATGATAGAGCCTGTAGAAGTAAGCGCAGCGCACAAACCGTGTTGTAGCGTTTTCGATTTCCGGATAAAGGCATTTAATTTAACTGAACAAAACATGATTCAAGCTTTCTCCCTATAATAATTAAAAAAAAAAAAAGTCCGTTAAATTGAGAATTCCGGATTATTGAGTACCGCATAATCGAGACTTTACTGTACTTGGTTACAGCTGGCAAAATAAAAGGAAAGAGAGATTGTGGATGACAAAGAGAGAAAATACTGGATAGCTTGGTGTCATGGCATGGAAAACAGTCAACAACAGAACTGATACAATGAACTGTAGATAGAAGATTGTGGAAGGTCATGATCACCTACGCCAGCCAGTATGGCACATAATGATGATGCTGTTTTTGAATAGTCCCCTTATCTGTTGAAGGTTTGGTAGTTCATCTGTTTCATTTTTCTTTATTCTTTTGTCCTTTTATTTTGTAAAGCCACAGCATACAATTTTATTTTTCCTTTTCTATGAAATGATGAAAGACTTCTCATTTACTTTTTTGTTGTTCTCCAGCATTCAAATCCGTATAAAATCACTGAAACTCAAAGTAAAGGCTCCCTCCATACCTTGCTAGACAGATGGGAAGATGGTGTCAATGATCATGACCACAGCACATTTTTTTAGTAATGAGGTCAGTATCACATGAGGCAGTCTTTACTTAACAGAAAGATCTCCTGTACCCATTTTTAAAAGATGTGTGGGTGACCAGATGGGTTATTTTTTTATTTCAAACCTTAGCTTGTGGTGCTTGGTAGATCTCCAATCCTTAGTTTATTGTGCTGGGTAGATCTCCAATCCTTAGTTTGTGGTACTGAGTAGATCCCAATCCTTAGCTTGTGGTGATGGGTAGATCCCAATCCTTAGCTTGTGGTGCTGGGTAGATCTCCAATCCTTAGCTTGTGGTGCTGGGTAGATCCCCAATCCTTAGCTTGTGGTGCTGGGTAGATCTCCCACCCTTAGTTTGTGGTGCTGGGTAGATCTCCCACCCTTAGTTTGTGGTGCTGGGTAGATCCCCAATCCTTAGTTTGTGGTGCTGGGTAGATCCCCAATCCTTAGTTTGTGGTGCTGGGTAGATCTCCCACCCTTAGTTTGTGGTGCTTGGTAGATCTCCCACCCTTAGTTTGTGGTGCTGGGTAGATCCCAATCCTTAGTTTGTGGTGCTGGGTAGATCCCCAATCCTTAGCTTGTGGTGCTGGGTAAATCTCCAAACACTCTTTATTGTGTGGCAACATTTACTTTATCTATTCTCATTTTTTCATTTGGGTATTCTCATTGTTTTTCATTTGGGTAGATCTCCAATCCTTAGTTTATGGTGCTGGGTAGATCCCAATCCTTAGTTTGTGGTGCTGGGTAGATCTCAAACCCTTAGTTTGTGGCACTGGGTAGATCTCCAAACACTCTTTATTGTGTGGCAACAGCTACTTTATCTATTCTCAGTTTTTCAAGCCCAAGATGGCACATAAGGTATTCAAGACTCTCCATGCCCAAGACCTTTGCTATCAAGTATCAGACCTTTGCTATCAAGTATCAGACCTTTGCTATCAAGTATCAGACCTTTGCTATCAAGTATCAGACCTTTGCTATCAAGTATCAGACCTTTGCTATCAAGTATCAGACCTTTGCTATCAAGTATCAGACTTGGCATAAGATCTGACTTGTATCCCATTAAACATTCCTGCTTTGGAAAAACCTCTCAACCTCAGCAAGGCAGCTGATGTCTGCTGTTATTACCTCTCACCTTAGTATTCTATTTAGTGTTTCTATAAGTCAGCCTCTCTTTCTTTTACCCGCTGGCTCCCATTTGATGACTTGCTTTGAGATTCTCTTGACTCTTCTCACCACATGGCCAACATATGACCACCTTCTTCTCTTGTTATCTCTTCTCATCACATGGCCAATATATAAGCACCTTCTCTTGTTGTCTCTTCTCATCACATGACCAACATATAACTACCTGAAAAGTGTTCCTTGTTGCAGTTTCCTCATATTCCAAGTCTGGCTTGTTGCAGGAGCTACTGAGTTAAGTGCACTGTGCACACCGTGAGCTGTGTGTCTCATCCACTTCAATATTCCAATTGTTTTCGAAGAATGATGATATCGTATGACAGGGAACAGTTGGCTATGTTCACTTTCTGCGCGGTTTCACCTTATGTCTTTTGGCGTGTGCTGAGACTGCTATGATGGGGACTACAGTTATCTTTCTTTGTTTGGGAGATGAGATATTAATTCGGATGATTACGCTGGCACAGGCGGTTGAGCAATTATGGATTTTAATTCATTTGCAGTGATACCGGACCTTCCATAACCAAATAACCATCTTCTTCTCTTGTTGTCTCTTCTCATCACATGGCTAACATATGTCCACCTTCTTTTCTTGCTGTCTATTTTCTTCAAATGGCCAACATATGACCACCTTCTTTTCTTGTTGTCTATTTTCTTCAAATGGCCAACATATGACCACCTTCTTTTCTTGCTGTCTATTTTCTTCAAATGGCCAACATATGACCACCTTCTTCTCTTATTTATAGATGATACATTTGGATCCTTTGTCATTTTTCTTACTTCTGTACTAGTCTTGAACTTATTCAATGGTGTACAAAGTATTTGCCTCAGGCATTTGTCTTCAAATGTATCCAATTTTATTTTCTACCTCTTTTGTTGTTTCCAGCTTCTGCACGGATAAATAATAGTGGATAATACATTTGAAACAATGGCTGTGAAACATGGAGAACAAAAATGACAATCGTAAAGATACAGACTTCCATTAATGGATGCTTACGCAGAATAAAAGGATGGAAATGACAGGACAAAATCACTAACATAGAATTATGGAAATGTACAAGTCAAATACCAGTGGATAAAGAGATACAGTGAAGATAATGGTGCTGGATAGGACACACGCTATGGAAGCCAACTGAGAGTATTACACAATAGGCCCTTTTTTCAAATCCCCAAGAAAAAGACAAAGAGGAAGGTCAAAATATTTTTGGAGAAAACAGATGGTAGAGATGAAGATGATGGGGAAGACATGGAATGATCTTAAAAGAATGGCAAGAAACAGAACAGTTTGGAAAGTGTTTGTTGATGACCTATGCTCCTAAGGGAGCTGAAAGGTTGAAGAAGAAGAAGAATACTTTTTTTTTTCTTTTTTTTTTGCGTTCACCAGCTTTTTACCTCTGACGAAGTAACTAGGGACTAGGAACTGAATTTTGCATGATAATCCATTTTTCCCTTGCAGCCGTGTGCACAGGGGTCTCTCGCCTCACAGACAGATAGCTCCATCTTCAGAGGTACTCATATTTTTTTCTGTCCATAAGTAATTGACATCTCAAGCCGGCCCTCACTGCTGAGAGCAGTGGCTGCCACAGAGAGAAATTATAAATAAAAATCCCAACTGGTGCAGCCAGGATTTGAACCCACAACCTCTGTCTCGAGGCCAGCGTCTTGCCTCGAGACTAACCAGTCCCCCAAGGATACATTTGAAAGCATTATTACTTCTTTGCTAATATTTTGCTATGTGACTATATTTACTCAATTATCTACAAAATCATCAACAACTTTAAAATGCTCACCTCTTTCTGCTCTTCTACCAGACTATCTAGAATAGGCAAGACCCAATCCTCAAACAGGCAGTAGTTTGAGTTAGGTACCAACAAATTCCCTATTCTGTTGAGGCCTTTCTTCCGAAGCTCCCTCCCAGAAAAGGCAAAGTCTCCAATGTAGGTCGGAGCTAGGCACTTGATCAGGTCTTCTTCAATACCACCCGCAGTTGAGACAAGACAATCAACCTGAAATGATAAGATACAGGTTATGTTAAGATACAGGTCATGTTAAGATACAGGTCATGTTAAGATACAGGTCATGTTAAGATACAGGTCATGTCTTATCACGTATTTTTCTGCCACGTTTTCTTGCACTCTTCAATCAAATCAAATCATGGGTGGGCTGTGCAGAAAATGTCATTAAACAGGTCTGTGGGCTTACCAATATCAACACTGGCGAGGAGTGGATTCAGGTGCCTGCGTCATTCAGGGACACTTTCTCGTGTATCGTCACACTTGACTGGAAATGTAGAGAACAGAACTCAATGTGGTCAATGCGGAGGTCAACGATCTTATTAGGGATAACACAGTTGAGAAGGATGCAGTCATCTATACAGATGGATCCATAATATGGCACCATAGGAGTGCATGGGCATTTACAGAATGCTCAGCAGGCAGAACACTCAAAGAAGACCGTGGTGCATACGTTATGACAAAGAGTAGCATGATGATGGAGGTATTGGCAGTGACCAGGGTATTCATCTGGTTAGAGTCACAAGACTTACACACACAACTGCATACCCAGTGATCCAATTAGCATGATAAAAAAAGTGGAGGCGGGCTCTGTACGCATGCAATGGGTAGAGTCATTCCAGAAGTCAAAAATATGCAAGGTCACCTTTGTCTATGTCCCTGGACATGTGGGAGTTGAGATGTGGTAAGGGCATAGGACTGACCATGAGTCCATGTCACTCCTTCGGATGAAAGAGATAGGAGTTAAGATGGGTGCATCCAGAAACGAGAAGCATAGTGGGTGTATAAGAAGACTTATCAACCAACACAGAATTGAAGTTTTCAGTCGCTGAACACTGCGGGAATTGCTGAGGAGGGGACCTGAGCACCTATGGACATATTCGGAATGCAATGATGATGACCCGCAAATAACTCAATAACTTTTCAATCAATCAAAGCTCATTAAACCCTTTATTGGAACACATCCGACTCACCATATTATGCTGGACCAAGTACCGGATTGCCTCCCTTGTGCCTGCCGATATTAAATTTGAAGTGTAACTTAAGAAGATTGTACAGTTGCTGGCGTCTCTGCCACATGGATTCAAGTTGAATTCTGATTTCTTCTCGTCTGAAATACTTTGAAACTTACAGTCAATCTGAAATTATGTAGAATAAAGCAATACAATAACATATTGACATATACAATACATCAACACCAGAAAAGTTAATTAGTCTTAACAATGGTTGTAAATTTTGATCAGACTGTTCCCCTGTCACTGACAACTTTTACCAGCCCAAAGATCTGGTTGTAAAGCTGTCTGATCAGATTGTTCACCTGTCACTGACAACTTTCCCCAGCCCAAAGATCTGGTTGTAAAGCTGTCTGATCAGATTGTTCACCTGTCACTGACAACTTTTACCAGCCCAAAGATCTGGTTGTAAAGCTGTCTGATCAGATCGTTCACCTGTCACTGACAACTTTTACCAGCCCAAAGATCTGGTTGTAAAGCTGTCTGATCAGATTGTTCACCTGTCGCTGACAACTTTTACCAGTCCAAAGATCTGGTTGTAAAGCTGTCTGATCAGATCGTTCACCTGTCACTGACAACTTTTACCAGCCCAAAGATCTGGTTGTAAAGCTGTCTGATCAGATTGTTCACCTGTCGCTGACAACTTTTACCAGCCCAAAGATCTGGTTGTAAAGCTGTCTGATCAGATTGTTCACCTGTCAATGACAACTTTCCCCAGCCCAAAGATCTGGTTGTAAAGCTGTCTGATCAGATTGTTCACCTGTCAATGACAACTTTTACCAGTCCAAAGATCTGGTTGTAAAGCTGTCTGATCAGATTGTTCACCTGTCACTGACAACTTTCCCCAGCCCAAAGATCTGGTTGTAAAGCTGTCTGATCAGATTGTTCACCTGTCGCTGACAACTTTTACCAGCCCAAAGATCTGGTTGTAAAGCTGTCTGATCAGATTGTTCACCTGTCACTGACAACTTTTACCAGCCCAAAGATCTGGTTGTAAAGCTGTCTGATCAGATCATTCACCTGTCAATGACAACTTTTACCAGCCCAAAGATCTGGTTGTAAAGCTGTCTGATCAGATCATCTCATGGCAGGTCCTGTGCACAGGAGTTTTGGTTTGGTCCTAGTATAACTGCCTATAATTTATGTTTTCTATTGTTTGTTCGCAGATTATTTTGAGTCCTGTAACCTAATGTCCCTAGTTCGTCACTCACCTCAAAATGTTCCGTTCGTAATATTTATGTTATTATTGTCTTCAGTTTGTTGTTATCTTACAATAATCAGCAATGTAAGCTTTCTACAGATTTGTTTAAACCTGGACTAACTGACGTATCTAACAGGTAATGAGAGAATTGTCACTGATTGGTGAAGCTTTGCTAGCTGATATATCTAATAGGTAATGAGAGAATTGTCACTGATTGGTGAAGCTTTGCTAGCTGATATATCCAACAGGTAATGAGAGAACTGTCACTGATTGGTGAAGCTTTGCTAGCTGATATATCTAATAGGTAATGAGAGAATTGTCACTGATTGGTGAAGCTTTGCTAGCTAATATATCTAATAGGTAATGAGAGAATTGTCACTGATTGGTGAAGCTTTGCTAGCTGATATATCTAATAGGTAATGAGAGAATTGTCACTGATTGGTGAAGCTTTGCTAGCTGATATATCTAATAGGTAATGAGAGAATTGTCACTGATTGGTGAAGCTTTGCTAGCTGATATATCTAATAGGTAATGAGAGAATTGTCACTGATTGTTGAAGCTTTGCTAGCTGATATATCTAATAGGTAATGAGAGAATTGTCACTGATTGGTGAAGCTTTGCTAGCTGATATATCCAACAGGTAATGAGAGAACTGTCACTGATTGGTGAAGCTTTGCTAGCTGATATATCTAATAGGTAATGAGAGAATTGTCACTGATTGGTGAAGCTTTGCTAGCTGATATATCTAATAGGTAATGAGAGAATTGTCACTGATTGGTGAAGCTTTGCTAGCTGATGTATCTAACAGGTAATGAGAGAACTGTCACTGATTGGTGAAGCTTTGCTAGCTGATATATCCAACAGGTAATGAGAGAACTGTCACTGATTGGTGAAGCTTTGCTAGCTGATATATCCAACAGGTAATGAGAGAACTGTCACTGATTGGTGAAGCTTTGCTAGCTGATATATCTAATAGGTAATGATAGAACTGTCACTGATTGGTGAAGCTTTGCTAGCTGATATATCTAATAGGTAATGAGAGAACTGTCACTGATTGGTGAAGCTTTGCTAGCTGATATATCCAACAGGTAATGAGAGAACTGTCACTGATTGGTGAAGCTTTGCTAGCTGATATATCCAACAGGTAATGAGAGAACTGTCACTGATTGGTGAAGCTTTGCTAGCTGATATATCCAACAGGTAATGAGAGAACTGTCACTGATTGGTGAAGCTTTGCTAGCTGATATATCTAATAGGTAATGAGAGAACTGTCACTGATTAATGAAGCTTTGCTAGCTGATATATCTGACAGGTAATGAGAGAACTGTCACTGATTAATGAAGCTTTGCTAGCTGATATATCTAACAGGTAATGAGAGAACTGTCACTGATTAATGAAGCTTTGCTAGCTGATATATCTAACAGGTAATGAGAGAACTGTCACTGATTAATGAAGCTTTGCTAGCTGATATATCTAACAGGTAATGAGAGAACTGTCACTGATTAATGAAGCTTTGCTAGCTGATATATCTAACAGGTAATGAGAGAACTGTCACTGATTAATGAAGCTTTGCTACCTGATATATCTAACAGGTAATGAGTGAACTATGAAAATAATGAACTAATTCATACAATCACTACAGTGAGTGCAATACACAGATTTGTGAAGCTGTGGTACAACCACTATAATGAGTGAAACATCACTGATCAGATTTGTGAATGAACTATCACAGATTTGTGAATGAACCACCACTAATTTGTGATGCTCCAGAACAACGATTGTTCTACTTAAATATCCAGTGAGAACCTTACCATTTTGTTAATCTCTGCTACTGCCTGGCCAAGGCTGGTTGCCTGAAAGCCCGTCCGACACATTGACTCAAACAATCTGTGGTAGTTGATGCCATCATTGAAGTCATAGCCTTGAACTACTTCAGAGCTCTCTGGCATAGGGTCACTCTTAACTAGAACAGCATCAGTTGCAATATCTGGAGCTGACGACATTCTGTATTGAAGAATTAAAATAATTTTGAAATAAAATACCAACTGGCAATATAAATATCAAACTATGGAAAGTAAACAAAATTTAAGAGGGATACACACAGAAATAAAGAGAATGACTAATAAAGACAATAAAGCTGCAGGAAACAGTTATAAAGCTGCAGGAAACAGTTATAATGCAAAGGGAGGAATGCTAACAGACAACAAAGATATAATCGTTAGATGGCAAGAATATATACAGAATTATTTTATGACGAAAGGGACAAAAAACCGTTTATAAAATGTACGTCCAGCTATAAAATCCTGAAATCTGAATGAAAGTAGAAAAAGGTATAAAAACAATGAAAAAAGGAAAAGCAGCAGGATCTGACAATATAGAGATGATACAGGCACTAGAAGATCTTGGTATTGAAGTGATCACAGACATATGCAATGACATACACCATAAAGGATACATACCAAATGAACTAAAAACAACTTTCATTGCATTACCTAAAAAGAACGGTGCAGTTGAATGCATGACTTCAGAACAATAAACCTAATGAGCCAGGTAACAAAAATTTTACTAAAAATTATACAGGGAAGGATTCAGAATAAAATAAATACTGAATTAGATGAGCAGCAATTTGGATTCAGGAAAAACAGTAGGGCAAAAGAAACCATACTCAGCATTAGGACATTGATTGAAAAATACATAGAAGCAAAGAAACCAATATATGTCTGCTTCATAGACTACACCAAAGCTTTTGATAGAATACACCATAATCAACTTATAGACTGCCTAAAAGATATAAATCTGGACAATACAGACATATGATTAATATGTAATTTGTACTGGGAGCAAACAGCAATAATATATAATAAGGAGAGAACTCTATACCCATTGATATAAAAAGAGGAGTAAGACAAGGATGTATCCTATCACCAAGCTTGTTCAATCTATACGCTGAGCAAATCTTTAAAGACAACACAGAGATATCAGGCCTAAACATTAATGAAAAGATAATCAATGACCTAAGATATGCTGATGATACTGTTCTACTAGCAGAAAATCCTAAAGATCTACAACAATTACTTAATATAATAAACATGACAAGCAAAAAATATGGACTAGATATGAATATCAAAAGTACTAAAACTATGATCATAAACAAAGAAAATTCTCAAGACCTACAAATAAATATCAAAGTTGAAAGAATACATTTGGAGACAGTTCAGAGCTACAACTACCTGGGACATACTATAACCAGTGATGGAAAATGTAAAATTGAAATAAACAAAAGAATAAGTATGGCAAAAAGTAATTTTAATACCATGAAAAATATACTAACACCAATACAAATAACACCAGGGCTAAAACTAAGAATAGCAAAATGTTACATCTCAATATTCCTGTATGGTGCATAAACATGGACATTAGACAAGAAAACAGAACAGAAAATTAAAGCCTTTGAAATGTGGATTTATAGAAGAATGTGTAGAATTGGATGGAAAGAAAAGAAATCAAACGGTGAAGTTTTAAAACAACTAAAAATGAAAAGAGAACTACTAAAAACAATTAGAACAAGACAAATGAAATTGTTGGGGCACGTTAAAAGACACAACAGCCTAATAAAAGTAATATTGGAAGGGAAAATACAAGGTAAAAGAGGTAGACCAAGACTAATATGGACAAGTAACATCAAAAGATGGATGACAAGTCAACATATGACAACCTGCATCATCAAAGCAAGAGACAGAATGGAATGACGCTCCATGGTAGCCAACCTTCGATGCGGAGTCGGCACTCAATGATTATGATGACATTATAAATACAATTGGAGAAGACAGGTGGAAGCAAAGACGAAGAGGATGAGGAAGAGATGAAACAATCTTAACTATCTCAGTACGTAACAAGTGCAACATGTCAAATACTTGGGCACAATAATAACATCAGATGGAAGATACACCACAGAAATCAAAATAAGAATGGCTCAGGCCAAAATAGCATTTCAGAAAATGAAAAATGTCTTATGCAACAAATCTATGTCAATAGAAGTGAGAAAGAGAGTTCATCCATGCTATATTGAGCCAATTCTGACCTAAGAAAGCAAATCATGGGCAGTAGACAAACAAATGAAAACAGAATTAGAGGCCACAGAGATAGGATTTCTCAGAAGAATGTTGAAAGTTCCCTGGACAGCTAAAAAGACCAATGAGGAAATTCTCAAAGAGGCCAACACAAAAAGGGTGCTCCTAAAAATACATCAGAAATAAACAAACAAATTTTTCGGGCACATCATATGAAGAGGAAAGTTGGAATACTTGGTTACAACTGGCAAGATCGTGGAATAACAAAGAGAGAAGATACTAGCAGATTACTTGGTGTTAATGGCATGGAAAACAGTCTAGTCATCTAACAGTCTCTGTCTGCCTACAAACTACTATCTTACTATCAATATCAATATTACAGATCATCATCATTAAGTACCGAGCCTGCTGGCGTAGGTGATCATGTCTCTCCACAACTTTCGATCTTGACAGTTATTTATCATTTCTATTGTTGGCCCTCTGCCAAGTCATTCTCTTAAGCTGTCTGATATAGTCTTCGTCCTTCAATTTTCCCAGTTGTTATAATATATTCCAGTTGTTCTCTTCTCATTACATGGCCAAAAAATGATGATTGTTTCTTCCTAATACCTAGTATTGGAAATTAGCTCTTTTTGCTTTGGCCTATTTCAGTGCAGTCAGAATGATTTAATTACTGAGTAAATAAATTACTCTAAATCTTCTTCTTAGCTGTCCAAGTCCGTGGTATTCTCAACATTCTTCTGTAAAACCACATTTCTGTCTTAAAGACGGTATAGAATAGTTATAATAATATAATCATAGTTATAAATAATAACGAGAAACTTAGGGGGCTAATAAGAAGACATAAATGGTCAATCAACACAGAACTCTGGAGTCGTCAGTCCCTGGACACTGTCAGTGACTGTGGCCCGTGGCCTCTGTGAGTCTGTGGTGGCACTTGCTCACTTGCTGAGCAGCTGATCACAAGATCAAGATAGATCAGAGTGTCCTATGAACATGTTCGAAAATGCAATGATGATGACCCGCAAATAACTCAATAGGATAGTTAAATAAAATGTACAAAACAGGCTGTAGACAGTTTTTTCGACTTTTAAAAGATATTACCTTACTAATCTTCATGGAAGACGATTTCTGTTGATGAAGGGAAGGCTGCCAGCAAAAGTTGACTGTGAGCAGTGCTTCAGTCTACACATGGTGGCGATCGTCTTCATCATTCGTTAAATTCGTTATTTTAATTTATAATTTGTACATTAACGGAGAGGGAAATATAGTTGACGGAGCGAATGTTTCCTAATAGAAACTGAGGTTAAACAAAGATGTATTTTATCGCCTTGTTATTTTGAGTTCTTATGGACTTCATAATGAAGAAATTCTGCACTGGTAATAAAGGCATCGAATGGATAAAATGAGACCATTTGGAGGACCTCGACTTTGCAGACTTTGCTGATGACATAGTTCTCATCAGCAGTCAGATAAAAACGATGCAGAAAAACACAAATGAACTATTATCAATAGCCAGCGGTCGCATGTCCTTTGCAGAATGCTGTATTCCCCACAACCTGTCTGAAAGAATCTCTGTCTCTAGCCGGATCTCCCACAGAACGTTGCATTCACCACAGCCCGTCTGAAAGGATCTGCCTCTATATAGCCGGATCTCTCACAGGGCATGTTAAAAGACACAGCAGCATACTATAAAAGTAATCTTGGAAGAGAAAATAAAATCAAGAGACAGAGCGGAATGGCGCACCATGACACCTAACCTTCGGTACGGAGACGGCACTCTATGTCCATCATTATGATGTGCAGTGAGAATTTTTGTGAAGTTGTGGGAAATGATAATCTTCTTGTAGCTTTCAGCTCCAATGTGGAGCATAGTTCTGCCTCCAACATGAGCCATGAAATCATCACATCTTCCTTCACCGTTGCACCTCCAGCATAAACCGTGAAATCCTACGACCACCGTAATGCCAGTAACAGACCCATCTGTGTCCCAGATTGCTGAAATTCAACGACTCCGGGAACTGCGGGTTTTCCCGACATAAAACAGAAATAAGACGGGTCCAGGTTTTTAGTGCGTCTCAAATGACATCAATAGGACTGTATTGCTTTCTTGATAGTCCGCGCTGCTAGTACATTAGAGTTATTGTTTCTCCAGTGGCTGGCCGCATGAATTGTGGCTGTTACTCAACAGGGAGCAGGCCAAGCAACCATTTTAGACCTTCAACGTAGAATTTTAAACTCATGATCTCCTATAAAAAGGATTAGCCGCCTTGAAGGTCATGGCAGCTGCCAACATCGAGCAGAGGCTACTTACTCTTCTGTTCCAGGGATTAGTCCTCGCACCAATCGAGCATGCCCTTGCAATAGTAAAACAGTAAGGGGGGGGGGGACGTGAACTTCCGGTATATGGTGGATAGGCGGCATGAACCATTGAAGGCTATGCATGAAAAGTGTTCCTTGTTGCAGTTTCCTCATATTCCAAGTCCAGTTTGTCACAGGAGCTACTGAGTTAAGTGCGATACTAAAAAAAAGAAGAAAAAGAGTGGCATGGTGACAGCTTTACGTGGTAATGGACGAAACAAAAGTCGACGTTTCGGCCAAGTAGGTCTTCATCTGGACGAACAACAAACACAAAAATTATATATAACGATATATTAACAAATATAACTACATGGCGATAAAGTATTGGTGTGGACATATAGGACGATGTACAAACATAAAGTAGCAGCGGTATGGTACTATAGTCCGTTCAGATTCGTTTGCCTAGACATTAATTTATTTTTTTCAAAAACTTATTGTTCATTTGCATTGATCTTTTGAAGTTAGGTTTAGAATACTAATGTCGCTATAAAAATATTTTTTTATCAAAGAAATGTGATCCAGTTTCAAAGATGCCTTATTTAACCTATATTTAAAAAAAGTTAATCGATATTATAAACACCGGCGGGATTATGTAGATGCTTACATCTCACAGCTTATTCTTTAACATATAGGCATGACCTTCACGGTTGAATGCGCACCGTCCTAAAATAGTTATGTTTCCACTATAAATTTTTATAAAGAAATGTTGCATATGAAATTTCCCGTTTAGCACAAAATGACATTTTAGCCGAAACCGGAAATTATGTGACGTCAAAATCACGGCCGTAGACTCGAGTTCGAGTCATAATTCAGAGGCAAATCTCAATATTTACAGAAAGGAGGCGGCACTATCCATATTATCTTCTGCAAGTCTATGTGAGAATGAATATAAAGGCAAAATATTTTACTGAGCATAACATTGCTATAAAGATTTATCAATACTTCTGCAGAGAGCGTAAAAAGGGACATCTTTATTGTTCTTTATCAAACCCTGAGAAGAGAACAATGCATATTTTAGGTTTGTGTAAACGTTCATTTGATCGAATAGTTAAAGGAAGCGGATATTTATTGCCAACAAATGCAAGAAAGCAAGGAAGGAAAGAAACGTTAGACAGTTTTGATAAGGACCTAGTAAAAAGAGAAATCTGTCGAATGTTTGATATAAACGAAAAAGTGACACTTAGAAAGTTGAAGCTTTGGCTGAAAACTAACAACGACATTGAAATATCAAAAACTTCATTATGGAAAATATTAAGAAGTGCAGGCTTCACCTTTAGAAAGTATGCTGGTGGAAAAAACATTATTTGTGAGAAGCCACATCTAGTAGCTCTTAGAAGCAAGTATTTACGTGAAGTGAAGGAAATGCGCGAAAATGATTATGATATTGTTTATTTAGATGAAACTTGGATCAACGCTCATCATACAAATGAAAAGGAATGGCAGTTAGCAGATGGAAGTATTAAAAGATCAGTACCAAGCAGTAAAGGGCAACGTTTGATAGTTGCACATGCAGGTAGCAGACATAGTGGGTTGTTGCAGAATGCTCATCTCGTTTTCATTTCAAAATCCATAGACAATAGAGACTACCACTCCGAAATGAATGGGCACATATTTAAAGACTGGATCGAGAAAAGTATCCTTCCAATATTAGATCGACCTTCTTGTCTGATAATGGACAATGCTTCATACCATAACGTAGTTAACGTAGAAGATAGAATCCCAACATCATCAAGTACAAAAGATGCAATCAAAACGTGGCTCATAAAAGAACACATACAAGTTAACGACAGCTACTTGAAACCCGAATTGCTTAGCCTTGTAAAACAGACACAACGTACAAAGATATTTAAAATAGACAAGTTAATTCAAGAACATGGCCATAGATGTTTGAGACTACCTCCATATCATGCACACTTAAATCCTATAGAACTAGTTTGGGCAAAAGTTAAAGGACACGTAGCATATACAAATAAAACTTTCAAATTATGCGATGTTGAGACACTTACAAATCAGGCTCTATCAAATATAAATAAAGACTACTGGGTAAAATGTGAGGATCATGTGTTACGACAAGAAGAGGAATATTGGAAAAAGGATGGTTTGTTGTTTGTTCAGCCGAAAGCAGTAATCGACCTATTTGACTCGTCTGATTCTGAATGATCATTACTCTGATTAAGTCTACAGATAAATAGTTTGATTTGCAAAATTTCCTAGTTGATTTGTTAAACAGTTTATTGTTCAAGACCACCCAAGCAATCAAAAATATGTTATAAGCAAACCAACAACCATTACTTTGAATGGAAGCCTGCTTGAGTCAGTACAGAAGTTCAGCTATCTTGGATCCACTATTACAGCCACACTTTCCTTAGATGAGGAACTAAATGTACGTATTTGAAAGGCAGCGACAACATTTGGGAAACTCACACCAAGAGCATGGAACTATATCAAATTGACTCTACGAACAAAAGTTCTATATATAATTTAAAATTTGTATACTTGCCACCAAGTAAAATTTTATGGACACGCCTATGGGTCATCGTTGCACTAGATTACTGTAAAACATTTTGATTAGGGTCAGGGTGTCCGGTTAGCGCAATCGATAGGCGGTTGGCTTACCACGGCAACAGCCGGGGTTCGTACCCTGGCGAGGACACCTGGGTTTTACTAATTCCCTAAAAATTAGTACCTCTGAAGTCGGAGTAAATCTGCCTGCATGGCGAGGGGCATCCTGTAATGGGATAAAACAGACTTTACACGCAAAATTCAGTCCCACAAAAATTGGGTGGGTGGGACTTCGTCAGAGGTCAAAGCTAGCGAACGAACGAACGATTAGGGTCAAAATAATAGTTACATGGGCAAAGATCAAAGGAATTCGCCGCTTTAAGAAAACCGTTATAGCTAGACATCGAGTAACACATATGTTCTCGTGACGTGGACATTTTAACACCGTATGCCAAAAATCATGTGAAATCATCAAGAACTTTTTGAATTATAAATCATAACATCTCGGCAAACGAATCTGAACGGACTATAGTAGAGGTAAAGGCATCAAGATGCACCAAGATGCGTAGATAGTACCATACCGCTGCTACTTTATGTTTGTACATCGTCCTATATGTCCACACCAATATATAATCAGATATTAAATCAGATGATTAATCTGATTAACCGCACGGGCGGTTGAGCAATTATGGATTTTAATTCGTTTGCAGTGATACCGGGGCCTTCCATAACCAAATAACCTGGCAATTCTTACTGTCAGTACGATTCAAACTGATAGGCTGGAGAAAATACAGAATGAAGCCATGCGGATCATCTAGGGGAGTACAGGGGACACTCCCTGTGTAGCAATGACGTATCTTCTTGACTTTCCAACCTTAGATGACAGAATCAAGATCTGGAGAGCACGAGCATACCTGAAGGTTAGTGTAGATAAAGAGCATCCATTGCACCACGAGCTCAACACAAGGAAAGGTGCCAGGCTAAAAAGAGGCAAATCATTGGTGGGATGGGCAAAAGATGTCATTAGACAGGTCTGTGAGCTTACCAATATCAGCGTTGGCGAGGAGTGGATACCGGTTCCTACGTCATTCAAGGGGACTTTCTCGTGTATTGTCACACTCGACAGGAAAAGTAGGGAACAGAACCCGGTCGTGGTTAATGCTGAGGTCAACGGTCTAATCTGCGATAACACAGAGATAAAGATGCAGTCATCTATACAGACGGATCTGTAAGATGACACCAAAGAAGTGCATGGGCATTTACAGCACTCTCGGCAGGCAGAATAGTCTACGAAGACAGTGGTGCATACGTCGTGACCACGAGTAGCATGACAATGTAGGCGATGGCAGTGACCAAAGCTTTCAAATGATTACAGTCACAAGACTACACCCACGCATGTATACTGAGTGATTCGATGAGCATGATAAAAAAGTGGAGGCGGGCTTTGTACGCATGCAATGGGTAGAGTCGTTGTAGAAATCCAAAATACGTAAGGCCACCTTTGCCTATGTCCCTGGACATGCGGGAGTACGGGGAAATGAGAGAGCGGACAGGTTGGCTAGCTGTGCTGGCGTTGAGGACGGATAGCCAATGGATCGGGCGGACATCATCAATGCCCTCCGAGATGTGGGAAGAGCACAGGACTTCGACAAATACAAATCCACGTCACTTTTTCTGATGATAGAGATAGGAGTTAAGATGGGCACAGCCAGAAATGAGAAACTTAGTAGCCGTGTAAGAAGACTTATCAACCAACACAGAACTGGAGTCGTCAGTCGCTGGACACTGAGGTAATTGCTGAGGAGAGGATCTGAGCACCTATGGACATGTTCGGAGTGCAATGATGATGACCGCAAATAACTCAATTTAAAAATCTGTCATTGTTATCTGCTGCATGTACAGCGGCCAAAATAACATTGAAGGCTGGTTCACCAATGGGGGATTACTTTTATTTTGCGTGAAGAAATGAGCGCACGGCGGTTGTGATGTAGCAGTTGAGGGGAAACTGGCGGTGGCTAAACACGAGTCGCTGGACAGAAGGAGCTCAAAGACCGTGTGAACGTCACGAGTCGCTGGACAGAAGGAGCTCAAAGACCGTGTGAACGTCACGAGTCACTGGGCACAAGGCGCTCAAAGACCGTGTGAACGTCACGAGTCGCTGGACAGAAGGAGCTCAAAGACCGTGTGAACGTCACGAGTCGCTGGGCACAAGGCGCTCAAAGACCGTGTGAACGTCACGAGTCGCTGGGCACAAGGCGCTCAAAGACCGTGTGAACGTCACGAGTCGCTGGGCACAAGGCGCTCAAAGACCGTGTGAACGTCACGAGTCGCTGGGCACAAGGCGCTCAAAGACCGTGTGAACGTCACGAGTCGCTGGACAGAAGGAGCTCAAAGACCGTGTGAACGTCACGAGTCGCTGGGCACAAGGCGCTCAAAGACCGTGTGAACGTCACGAGTCGCTGGGCACAAGGCGCTCAAAGACCGTGTGAACGTCACGAGTCGCTGGGCACAAGGCGCTCAAAGACCGTGTGAACGTCACCTTTCGCTGTCCTTCCTGATGTCCGGATGAACCTCTTGCTACAAGAGTGGATGGTCATCATCTACAAGATCCTCTCGCCAGGGTCGAGTATAGTCTCCCGGAACGTCTCAGTGCACAGGGGTTCTTGGAGACCGGGTTTGACCCAATTTTAAATTTGCTACATTTCTGGAGAATTTGGTTTTAAATTAAAAAAAAAAATAGTTGCTCTCTAAGGGGAGGAAGAAGTAAGAAAAAAAAAATATGAAAAAAATGTATTAAAAATATAAAAAATTAATTTTTAAAAACATTTTAAGAATTTAAAAAAATTATAAATAGAATATTAAATGAACTAAATATTTAAAAAAATATGATATAAATAATTAATTAATTTTTTAATAAATATTTAAAAAATAACATAAATTTTAAAAAATTATTATAAAACATTTTTTTAAAATAAAAAAAATAATATATAATTTTTTTAATATTTAAAATAAAAGCATATACATGAAAAAAAACACACATTAATATAGCAATAACATATAAATAGTATAAATTTCTGCATCTCCTCTCCATCTCCATCTCTCTCTCATTTTCCCTATTACACATACAGCGTTTTACCAAAGTTACGTGATACAGAATATTTGAACAAATTTAAAGGGTAGCTTATAGTCACACAGTGTCAATAAAATCCTATGAATGCAATAACCTCTTTCACTAAACAACACAATAAAATAATTAGTTCGTCGGTAAACGAAAGTAACACAAAGAATATGTAAGGTAAAGGTAAAGTACGAGACTTGAACCGGCGACGTCTTAGCACGCGAGTTTACACCCATAAGTGCTCGCCCGCCTATCCAGAAATGTTCGGAGATTTCTGTATAGTGTCGCCTCAAGCATCGAAACTCAGATGCGAAGCGACATTCCTCACCTTCCCTGGGTAATACCCTGGTACCCATTTCTGCCAACGGCTGGGTCGACCGTGGGGGTATTTTTTTTTTCCATCCATGGGTACAATTCACACTGCTCCCAGCGGGAATCGAACACGGGTTGTCCGAACGTCGGTAGTCCAGTCGGGTGGTTTTCCCAACTAGGATACTGAGGCCCCCAAAACATAATATGTAAGAAAACACAAAGAATCTGAAATGTCGTGGCCGCAAAGATGCTACTAGTTGAGTTTCAGTTTCAGTATACAAGATTTAAAACTTGAACCGCATTTTACTGTTACTGTTTCGCCAAATGAACAGTCAGTTCAACTTTTAAAACATTTTCTACACAACAACGGAATAATGTATATTTTTAAGCCGAAGAGACGTTTACCATATTGGCAAAATTGTTAAACGTTTGTGTCCTTAATGTATTTTAACAAATCCGGGACAAAAGTTAAACAATTGGCAAAAATCGAGACAAATTAGGGATAGTAACAAATCAGGACGAATCATTCTGGAGAGACTAAAAGAGGCCATAGAGAAACATTTGAGAGATGAACAAGCAGGTTTTTAGGAAGAACAGATCATGTGCTGATCAAATAACTACTCTACGTATAATAGTTGAACAAAGTTTAGAATTAAAATCCCCACTTTATATTGGATTCATAGATTACGAAAAGGCATTTGATAGTTTAGACTGAAGAATGCTTTGGAAGTTGCTGAGTCATTACGGAATCCCCATAAAGTTTATTAACCTGATAAAAACAATGTATGAAGGAACGAAATGTAGTGTGGTGCATGAAGGACAGATTACAGAAGCATTTGAAATAAGAACGGGAGTAAGGCAAGGATGCCTTCTGTCTCCATTTATCTTTCTACTGGCCATAGATTGGATTATGAAAATAACTCAAAACAACAGAAATAGAATCCAGTGGTCACTGACCAAACAACTTGATGATTTAGACTTTGCTGGTGACATAGCTCTCCTATCACACAGCCATCAACAGATGCAGGATAAAATGAACATACTTGATGAGAGATCACAACAGCTAGGACTGAAGATTAATAGAGATAAGACTAACATTATGAGAGTTAATACAGTTGGCAATAACCAAATAAAACTAGGAGAATTACCTCTATTAGATGTACAATCTTACATATATCTGGGCAGTAATATAGATAAAGAGGGAGGAACAGAAAATGATACCAAAATAAGGATATCAAAAGCAAGAGGAGCTTTCATTGCACTGGGAAACATATGGAAATCCAAAGAAATTAGGCTAAATACAAAAATAAAAATTTTCAACTCAAATGTTAAGGCGGTCCTATTATATGGCTGTGAAACACGGAGAACAACAAAATTGACAATCACGAAGATACAGACTTTCATTAATGGATGTTTACGCAGGATGAAAGGATGGAAATGGCAGGACAAAATCACTAACATAGAATTATGGAAATGTACTAGTCAAATACCAGTGAATAAAGAGATACAGCGAAGACGATGGCGCTGGATAGGACACACACTGTGGAAGCCAACTGAGAGTATTACACAATAGACCCTTTTTTGGAATCCCCAGGGGAAAAGACAAAGAGGAAGACCAAGGAATTCTTGGAGTAGACAGATATAAGCAGAGATGAAGATGATGGGGAAGACATGGAATGATCTTAAAAGAATGGCAAAGAACAGAACGACATGGAAAGTGTTTGTTGAAGACATATGCTCCACTGGGAGCTAAAAAGGTAGAAGAAGAAGAGGAAGAACAAATCAGGACAAGGATTGATGATGATGATGATGATGATGCGTTCGCCCGATGATTTGAGGTATTCTAACGGATACGAACCATAGACTTCCTCCTCCTCATCCGCCCTTAAAAGGACGTTAAGTGGACGTAGTTACGTTGTGTTGAAGTTTGCAGTGTAACACTGTGATATCTGCGCCTTTCGGCCCAACATATCCGATTTGAGCCGACGTTTTTTTGTGTACCGGGTTCGTCTTCCCACTTCGATCCCTGCTCGCTTGGCCAGACTAGACAGGTTAGTCTGTTTCTAGAGGCACCACGAAGAGGTGTAGCAGGGTCTGGATGGTTCTGGTTCACCGATCCTGGCGCAAGCCATCAGTTGTGAGTCACTGACAACTTCCAGCTCTGGTGCTGGGGGGGGGGGGGGGGGCCGCCTTCGCCTCCGGACAAGGATTGAAAAAACAGTAAAAAATCGGGACGTCTGGTCACCTTAATTGATAAGACAAGAACATAAGAACAAGGACGAAAGAAGGGGAAGAGGGGAACACATCTTTCTGTCGTTCACACTATGACTACTAAAGGAATTAAAAATAAAAATAATTTAATTAAATGACGTTAAGTGGGTGTAGCTGCGTCGTGTTGTAGTTTGCAGTAGAATTGTGATATTTGCGCCTTTGGCCCGACACATCCGATTTCAACTTGTGATTTCTGAGTACCTTGTTGCCTTCCCTTTCCCTTTTCAATCCCTACTCGCTTGACCAGAATAAACAGGTTAGTCTGTTTCTGGAGGCACCATGGAGAGGTGGAGTAGGGTCTGGTTCACCGATTAGCCATGATAGATCGCTGACAGCTCGTAGCAGTCATCCCCCCCCCCCCCCCCCAAAAAAAAAAAAAAAAAAAACAATTATATATATATATATATAAAATCCTGCATTTTGATTGGCTGAGAACAAAGGTCAAAAGCCATAAAGGGAGATAAACAACATTGTTTTTTCACACCCGTCAGGTCAGGACAGACGTCAACAGTGAAGTCTGTGCCGGTTGATTTCGTCGTCCGTCCTTACTTCTGACACCAACTTCTCGCGTTCTACTTCGGAGATAATGGCCGATCATGTTATTCTTCATAGTGGGTACCATCACCCTACTTTGAGAAGTTGGAACTGTGGAAATACGACCATAACTGTCAACAACTTGTTGTACCCGTTGTTCATAGTGTAAGTCGAGTTTACTTTACTTTCACTTTCTCACACTTTGTTTTGTTTGTACTAAATAAATAATGATTAATTCTTTATATTTATAGGTAATGATGTAGTAACTCTGTAAATTACTCAACTTTACTCAATTTTACTGTAAAGTTAAGCTAAGGCTATTTGTTTTTATGTCATGACATGATGATACAATACAGTCTTAATCGCTAAGAGTGAAAATGAGTTGCAAGAAATGTTGGACATTATAGTGAAAGAAAGCAAAAA
Organism: Megaustenia siamemsis; assembly: GCA_032433765.1. Taxonomy (NCBI): domain Eukaryota; kingdom Metazoa; phylum Mollusca; class Gastropoda; order Stylommatophora; family Ariophantidae; genus Megaustenia; species Megaustenia siamemsis. The sequence goes on from JAVIAB010000159.1 coordinate 17,409,446, forward strand.
TAAAGGACTCGGCCTTAGTAGCAAAAAGACAGAGGTAATGGTAACAACAAAGAAAAAGACATCACCTCAGTGCAAAATAAAGACAAGTGGAACACTATTAAAACAGGTAAATGAATTTAAATATTTGGGAACATTGTTAACCTCAGACGGAAGATGTACAAAAGAGGTGAGATGCAGAATGGCTCAGGCAAAAGCAGCTTTCCAAAAATTGAGGAAGATACTGTGCTGTGCAATCCATTTTTGACAATAGAAAAAAGAAAGAAAGTTCTTAAATGTTACGTAGAGCCAGTCTTAACATATGGATGCGAATCATGGACAATAGGACAACAGTCAAGAAAATCACTGGAGTCTGTAGAAATGTGGTTTTACAGAAGAATGTTGAGAATACCATGGACAGCTAAGAAGAGTAATGATGTTCTGAGAGAGGTTAAAGCAAAAAGAGAGCTAATTTCCAATATTAGCAAGAAACAATCATCATTTTTTGGCCATGTAATGAGAAGAGAACAACTGGAATATATTGTAACAACTGGAAAAATTGAGGGACGAAGAGATAGAGGGAAGCAAAGAGAAAAAAATAACAGACAGCTTAAGAGAATGGCTTGGCAGAAGGTCAACAACAGAAATGATAAATAGCTGCCAAGATCAAAAGTTGTGGAGAGACATGTTCAGCTACGCCAGCAGGCCCGGTACTTGATGAAGATGATCGTTTCACTCACTTCAGAAACAATAGTATTGGGTACTACTATTCACTGTTGTGCTACATTGATTATTACTAAAAGAACTATTTTAGTCTATTTCATTTGGGATACATTTTCATATATGTTCTTAGATATGTAATAATTGATATCTTGTTCTCTATTATTATCCACTGTTATCAATTAAGACAGTGTCACAAGAATAACACCTACTCTGGTTATTTTAACCACTGATTGATCATCCAGTGAAGTGTCTGTGTGCTATGACATTAGTCAACATCGTTAGATCACATGTCCTTTGCATTCATCACAGCCATTCACTGCAGAGCATTGCATTCATCATAGCCATTCACTGCAGAACATTGCATTCATCACAGCCATTCATTGCAGAGCATTGCATCATCATAGCCATTCATTGCAGAACATTGCATTCATCACAGCCATTCATTGCAGAGCATTGCATTCATCATAGCCATTCACTGCAGAACATTGCATTCATCACAGCCATTCACTGCAGAGCATTGCATTCATCACAGCCATTCATTGCAGAGCATTGCATTCATCACAGCTGTTCATTGCAGAGCATTGCATTCATCACAGCCATTCATTGCAGAGCATTGCATTCATCATAGCCATTCATTGCAGAACATTGCATTCATCATAGCCATTCATTGCAGAACATTGCATTCATCACAGCCATTCGTTGCAGAGCATTGCATTATCATAGCCATTCATTGCAGAACATTGCATTCATCATAGCCATTCATTGCAGAACATTGCATTCATCATATCCACTCATTGCAGAACATTGCATTCATCACAGCCATTCATTGCGGAACATTGCATTCATCACAGCCATTCATTGTGGAACAATGCATCCATCACAATCATTCACTGCAGAACATTGCATTCATCACAATCATTCATTGTGGAACATTGCATTCATCACTATCATTCATTGTGGAACATTGCATCCATCACAATCATTCACTGCAGAACATTGCATTCATCACAATAATTCATTGCAGAACATTGCATTCATCACAGCCATTATGAAAAGGCATTTGATAATATCGACAGAAGAATGCTTTGGAAGTTGTTGAGTCATTACGGAATCCCCATAAACGTTTATTAACCTGATAAAAACAATGTATGAAGGAATGAAATGTAGTGTGGTGCATGAAGGACAGCTTATAGAAGCATTTGAAATAAGAACAGGAATAAGGCAGGGATGCCTTCTGTCTCCATTTCTCTTTCTACTGGCCATAGATATTGTTATGAAAATAACACAGAACAACAAAAATGGAATTCAGTGGTCACTGACTAAGCAACTTAATGACTTAGACTTTGCTGATGACATAGCTCTCCTATCCCATAACCATCAACAGATGCAAGATAAATTAGCATACTTGATGAGAAATCACACCAACTGGGACTGAAAATAAATAGAGATCTTTTTAGTGTCTCTTTAGGTCTTCCTCTTTTTCTGTATCCTGATGTTCCCATAGAACAACCTGCTTTGGAATTCTCTTGTTGTCTCTTCTCATGACATAATGTCCATTTTCTTTCCTTAACTGTAGATGAAATCTTTGCTTGCACGGCCATTTCTCTTATTTCAATATTAGTCTTGAATTTATTCCATGTACACAGAATATTTTACTTAGGCATTTGTCTTCCAATGCGTTTTGTCTTTTTCTCAATCTCTTTTGTTGTTTTCCAGCTTTCACATGCATAGGTATGTTTGATAATACATTTCAGCCGAATATTCTACGTTTGATTTTCTTGCTTAATATTTTTTATTTCCATATTTTGTCCAGGTTTCTAAAATTGATTGCTGCTTTTGCTATCCTGCTTCTGATCTCTTTCGTTGTTTCACCTTCTTGATCTATATTACTAAAAAGATATACATAGTGGTCTACCCTTTCCAATGCCTAACAATTTCTTCTTCTACCTTTCAGCTCCCTGTGGAGCATAGGTCTTCAACAAGCACTGTCAGCTCCCTGTGGAGCATAGGTCTTCAACAAGCACTTTCAGCTCCCTGTGGAGCATAGGTCTTCAACAAGCACTGTCAGCTCCCTGTGGAGCATAGGTCTTCAACAAGCACTGTCAGCTCCCTGTGGAGCATAGGTCTTCAACAAGCACTGTCAGCTCCCTGTGGAGCATAGGTCTTCAACAAGCACTTTCAGCTCCCTGTGGAGCATAGGTCTTCAACAAGCACTTTCAGCTCCCTGTGGAGCATAGGTCTTCAACAAACACTTTCAGCTCCCTGTGGAGCATAGGTCTTCAACAAGCACTGTCAGCTCCCTGTGGAGCATAGGTCTTCAACAAGCACTTTCAGCTCCCTGTGGAGCATAGGTCTTCAACAAACACTTTCAGCTCCCTGTGGAGCATAGGTCTTCAACAAACACTTTCAGCTCCCTGTGGAGCATAGGTCTTCAACAAACACTTTCAGCTCCCTGTGGAGCATAGGTCTTCAACAAACACTTTCAGCTCCCTGTGGAGCATAGGTCTTCAACAAACACTTTCAGTTCCCTGTGGAGCATAGGTCTTCAACAAGCACTTTCAGCTCCCTGTGGAGCATAGGTCTTCAACAAGCACTTTCAGCTCCCTGTGGAGTATAGGTCTTCAACAAACACTTTCAGCTCCCTGTGGAGCATAGGTCTTCAACAAGCACTTTCAGCTCCCTGTGGAGCATAGGTCTTCAACAAGCACTTTCAGCTCCCTGTGGAGCATAGGTCTTCAACAAACACTTTCAGCTCCCTGTGGAGCATAGGTCTTCAACAAACACTTTCAGCTCCCTGTGGAGCATAGGTCTTCAACAAACACTTTCAGCTCCCTGTGGAGCATAGGTCTTCAACAAACACTTTCAGCTCCCTGTGGAGCATAGGTCTTCAACAAACACTTTCAGCTCCTGTGGAGCAAAGGTCTTCAACAAAACACTTTCAGCTCCCTGTGGAGCATAGGTCTTCAACAAGCACTGTCAGCTCCCTGTGGAGCATAGGTCTTCAACAAGCACTGTCAGCTCCCTGTGGAGCATAGGTCTTCAACAAGCACTGTCAGCTCCCTGTGGAGCATAGGTCTTCAACAAGCACTGTCAGCTCCCTGTGGAGCATAGGTCTTCAACAAACACTTTCAGCTCCCTGTGGAGCATAGGTCTTCAACAAACACTTTCCAAGCCGTTCTGTTTCTTGCCATTCTTTTAAGATCATTCCATGTCTTCCCAATCATCTTCATCTATGCTTCTATCTGTCTTCTCCAATAATTCCTTGGTCTTTCTCTTTATCTTTTCCCCTGGGGATTCCAAAAAAGGGCCTGTTGTGTAATACTCTCAGTTGGCTTCCGCAGTGTGTGTCCTATCCAGCGCCATCATCTTCGCTGTATCTTTTATCCACTGGTATTTGACTGGTACATTTCCATAATTCTATGTTAATGATCTTGTCCTGCCATTTCCAACCTTTTATTCTGCGTAAGCATCCATTAATGAAGATACCTTTTCCTGCTGCTCTTGCCTCACTGATCAATGTTCTTCTCAGTGTCTCTCTCTGGGTCGGCCTTTTTTCCTCTTACCTGTTGTTTCCCACATGAGGGCTTGCTTTCTTATTCGGTTATTATCTCTCCTCATGACATATCCAACATATAACCATCGTCTTTTCTTGATTACTGAAGATATTAGTGGTTGATTAGCGATTTCTATAATTTTCTCGTTTGTTTTGAGTTCGTTCCACCCTATACCAAGTATATTCCTTATACATTTTTTTTCAAATGCGTTCAACTTTGTTTCTATATCTCTTGTTGTTTTCCAGCTCTCACATGCACACATAGGAGTTGATAGTACGTTTGGTTTGAATAGTCTAAGTTTTGTGTTTGTGCTGATAAGTTTTGATTTCGAGTTTTGCTTTAGTAATCAATAGTAACTGCAAATAGCACTGGTGATAGTAGACATCCCTGTTTGACTCCTGTTTCAATTCGAAACCAATCACCCATTCCCTCCTCTGTGTGAACTGTGTAAGTATGAACTGTGTAAGTATAGCCGTCATATATGTCTTGTATAATGTTGGTAATTTTTTGTGATGTTCCGTAATGCTTCAAGATATTCCATAATGACCATCTATGTATGCTGTCAAACGCTTTTTATTTTTAAAATCAATGAAATTGTAGATACCTTTATTCTTCCCCCTTTTTCTACCTTTCAGCTCCCTGTGGAGCATAGGTCTTCAATAAACACTTTCAGTCCCCTGTGGAGCATAGGTCTTCAATAAACACTTTCAGCTCCTTGTGGAGCATAGGTCTTTAACAAACACTTTCACCTCCCTGTGGACCATAGGTCTTCAATAAACACTTTCAGTTCCCTGTGGATCATAGGTCTTCAATAAACACTTTCAGCTCCCTGTGGATCATAGGTCTTCAATAAACACTTTCAGTTCCCTGTGGGGCATAGGTCTTCAATAAACACTTTCAGCTCTTTGTGGAGCATAGGTCTTCAATAAACACTCTCAGCTCCCTGTGGAGCATAGGTCTTCAGCAAACATTTTCAGCATAGGTCTTCAGAAAACATTTTCAGCTCCCTATGGAGAATAGGTCTTCAATAAAGACTTTCAGCTCCCTGTGGATCATAGGTCTTCAATAAAGACTTTCAGTTCCCTATGGAGCATAGGTCTTCAATAAACACTTTCAGCTCCCTGTGGAGCATAGGTCTTCAATAAACACTCTCAGTTCCCTGTGGAGCATAGGTCTTCAGCAAACATTTTCAGCTCCCTGTGGAGCATAGCTCTTCAGCAAACATTTTCAGCTCCCTGTGGAGCATAGATCTTCAATAAACACTTTCAGCTCCCTGTGGAGCATAGGTCTTCATCAAACACTTTCCAAACCATTCTGTTTCTTGTCATTCTTTTAAGATCATTCCATGTCTTCCCCATCATCTTCATCTCTGCTTCTGTCTGTCTTCTCCAAGAATTTCGTGGTCTTCCTCTTTGTCTTTTCTCCTGGGGTTTCCAAAAAAAGGGCCTGTTGTGTAATACTCTCAATTGGCTTCCACAGTGTGTTTCCTATCCAGCGCCATCGTCTTCACTGTATCTCTTTATCCAATGGTATTTGACTGGTACATTTCCATAATTCTATGTTAGTGATTTTGTCCTGCCATTTCCATCCTTTATTCTGCGTAAGCATCCATTAATGAAGATACCTTTATTGGTTGGTATATTTCTGTCTGTTCTTCTAGTAATTTCCTTAGAGTGAATATTTGGCCAAGACAACTTCTCCCCTTTCTGAATCCTGCTTGCTCTCCACACATAATATTTACTACAACATCTCTTATTCTGTTCAGCAAGATTCTACAGAAAACCTTGGAGGCCACTGATAAAAACGTAATTCCTCTCCAGATATTACAATCTTTAAGATATTACAGCCTTTTTTCATGTAGTTTTATAATGAGCCATTTCTTCACATTAGTAAGCCATTTAATCTTGTCTGAAATGTAGGTCTTAATATCATAATATGAACATCAACAAAACAGAAGTCATGAATGTTGCGAAAGAGAAACAGAACATCAACATAACTATAGGAAGCAGACAACTAAAACAAGAAGAGGAATTTAAATACATAGGAAGTCTAATGACAAACGATAATTCTGAAACAGCAGAGATAGACTCAAGATGCACTAAAGCTTGTCAAATCATTGGTCAGGTATTACCACTATTGTCCAACAAGAAATAACTCTCGAGGCAGAACGGGCACAACCTTCATCCCAACGTTGTGCTACCAATGCCAGACCTGGAATCTAGACTCAAAAGCAATAAGAAAAATAACCACTACCGAGATCAAATGTGTTAGGCACATGGCAGGAAATTAAAAACTGAGAAGAAAAAAGCTAGGAATAATCCCCGCCATAGAATGTATGCCATGTAGGAAAGCTATACGCTAAAATCATGGAAAAAAGGCTGAGACCAATAATAGAACTACAGTTAAGTGATTCTCAAATGGGGTTCCGAAAAAAAACAGAGGATGTACTGACGCACTATTCACCTTAAAACAGCTTGAAGAAAAAAACGACAGAACACAATCAAAACTTATACATAGCCTTCATTGACCAGGAAAAAGCATTTAACAGAGTAAACAGAGAACATCTGTAGGAGATGCTAACAACATACGGAGTAAGCCAACATCTAACCAACCTTATTAAAAGTCTCTACGTCAACAGCAGCTGCAGGGTCAGAACAGCAGCAGGCTACACAGACCACTTCGAAGTTACATCTGGTGTAAGACAGGGGTGCGTACTATCCCCCCCCCCCACTGTTTATTACATACATGGACCATATATGCAAGCTAGCCAACCCATCAGGGACAAAGGAGATCAACGAGCTTTTATTTGCAGACAATCAGGCACTAATACATGAAACAATAGAAGACCTACAAGAACACTTAAACAAACTCAACATCACATGCACAAAATACAACATGAAAATCAACATCAACAAAACAGAAGTCATGAACGTCGCCAAAAATAAACAGAACATCAACATAACTATAGAAGGCAGACAACTAAAACAAGTAGAGGAATTCAAATACCTAGGAAGTCTAATGACAAACGATGATTCTCAAACAGCAGAGATAGAATCAAGATGCAACAAAGCTTGTCAAATCATCGGACAGTTATCACAACTATTGTCCAACAAGAAAATAACTCTATAGGCAAAACGGCCACTCGACAATGCAATCTTCATCCCAACGATGTGCTACCAATGCCAGACCTGGACCCTAGACGCATGAACAATAAGAAAAAATAACCTCTACAGAGATGAAATGTGTTAGACGAATGACAGGAAAAAGTCTGAGAGACAAGATCAGAAATGAAGAACTGAGAAAAAAGCTAGGAATATCCCCTACCATCAAATATATAAAGAAACAACAGATAAAATGGTTGGCAACGTGACAAGGCAGAAAGATCAAAACAAACACAACGAGCCTTCAATAAAAGTTGCGAGAACACCAGACCCAAGGGCCCACCACGAAAAGATGGACTGACGGAATATTAGAAGCACAAGGAAACATAACAGAAGTAGAGGCGAACAGAAGAGCATGACCGCAAACTATATCTCCCCTCGAGGCTGAAAGGCAAATGAGGAAGGAAAGAAGAAGTAATTTGCATATTGAGAGTGTAAAAAATCGTTACAGTTTACCGAAACGTGGCCCGGCTCATTCCGGCTTAAACATGGCTCTGCATATAGCCCATATATCCATAATGTTACATCAAACACAGGATCCAATGGCCGACCACGAAAAAGATGTTTCCATGGAATATTAGAAGCACTAGGAAACATAACAGCAGCAGAGGCGAACAGAAGAAAAGACCGCAAATTATATCTCCCCTCGACGCTGAAAGACAGATGAGGAAGGAAAGAAGAACCACAATGTTTCTTTCTTATCTTCGAAGCGGTCTGCACAGCAAGAACTCATAAATTAGGGAAACAAAGTTGACTGGAAGAAAAAACAAACTGGTCACGAGACTCTACCCCACCATTTTTTATTTCCTTATTTTAGAGATAATTACCACGTGATCCAATTCATATCCCGAGCCTCGTGACTCCTTATCCCTCCCCCTCCCGGGTTTTCATATTTTATTATCGTTTGACCCCGAGGTCAGTCACGTGTGTAGGTCAATGCCAGAAGCTGCCGATGCTTTGCAAAATAACCACCCCCCGTTTTAGTTCCCACGGATTACTGTATATTATATAAACCGGTGTTTTGCTAAGTAAGCACCTCCAGTTTTAGTTCCCATAGACTGCTTTATGTTATATAAGCTAGACGCGAATTATATCCAGTTATAATTTTAGCGAGATAGGGTAGAGAGACGGTGTGGTTTAGTTAGTGTGATACATGGGGCTGAGTAGCCTGGACGTACGACGTCGACCAGACTGACGCGGGTTCAAAGCCCACCAGAAACGGTGGTAATTTTTTTTTCTTCAAAAATTGGAAAAATTAATCCGTTGTTTCTTTATGACGTCACACTCCCCTGATTTTAATGAGATTCGATGTCTTTTGCCATTATCCGAGAGGGCTAGACATCGGAAAAAGAGTGTGTCAGGCACAGTGCAAGCTTAGGTGAAAATCAGGACACACATCTGAGTACCAACGATGCGACCAGTTTCATTGTGTGTCATAATGTTGTTCATACCTCTACATCATGGATATCAAGAGGAGCATTTACTGCACTGGGAAACATGGAAATTCAAAGAATTTAGGTTCAATGCAAAAATAAGAATAGCAAAATGTTACATCTTCTCAATATTGCTGTATGATGCAGAAACATGGACATTAGACCAGAAAGCAGAACAGAAAATTGAAGCCTTTGAAATGTGGATTTATAGAAGAATAGGTAGAATTGGATGGAAAGAAAAGAAAACAAATGAAGAAGTTTTAAAACAACTAAAAATGAAAAAAGAACTACTAAACACAATTAGAACAAGACAAATGACATTTTTTGGTCATGTTAAAAGACACAACAGTCTAATAAAAGTAATATTAGAAGGGAAAATACAAGGTAAAAGAGGCAGACCAAGACTAACATGGACGAGTAACATCAAAAGATGGACAAGTCAGCCTATGGCAATCTGCACCATCAAAGCAAGAGACAGAGTGGAATGGCGTTCCAAGGTAGCCAACCTTCGATGCGGAGACGGCACTCAATGATGATCAATGATGATGCAAAAATAAAAATGTTTAACTCCAATGTTAAGTCAGTCCTATTATATGGCTGTGAAACATGGAGAACAACAAAAATGACTCATTATAGTACAGACTTTCATTAATGAGTGTTTGCACAGAATAAAAGGATGAAAATTGCGGGACAAAATCACTGACATAGAATTATGGAAAAGTATCAGTCAAATACCAGTGGATAAAGAAATACAGTGAAGATGATGGAGCTGGATAGGACACACACTGCGGAAGCCAACAGATAGTATTACACAATAGGCCCTTTTTTGGAATCCCCTAGGAAAAAGACAAAGAGGAAGACCAAAATATACTTGGAGAAAACAGATGGAAACAGAGATGAAGATGATGGGGAAGACATGGAATGATCTATAAAGGGTGACAAGAAACAGAACGGCTTGGAAAGTGTTTGTTGAAGACCTATGCTCCACAGGGAGCTGAAAGTGTTTATTGAAGACCTATGCTCCACAGGGAGCTGAAAGTGTTTGTTGAAGACCTATGCTCCACAGGGAGCTGAAAGTGTTTGTTGAAGACCTATGCTCCACAGGGAGCTGAAAGTGTTTGTTGAAGACCTATGCTCCACAGGGAGCTGAAAGTGTTTGTTGAAGACCTATGCTCCACTGGGAGCTGAAAGTGTTTGTTGAAGACCTATGCTCCACAGGGAGCTGAAAGTAATTGTTGAAGACCTATGCTCCACTGGGAGCTGAAAGTGTTTGTTGAAGACCTATGCTCAACAGCGAGCTGAAAGTGTTTGTTGAAGACCTATGCTCCACTAGGAGCTGAAAGTGTTTGTTGAGGACCTATGCTCCTGAGGGAGCTGAAAGTGTTTGTTGAAGACCTATGTTCCACAGGGGCTGAAAGTGTTTGTTGAAGACCTATGCTCCACAGGGAGCTGAAAGTGTTTGTTGAAGACCTATGCTCCACTGGCAGCTGAAAGTGTTTGTTGAAGACCTATGCTCCACAGGGAGCTGAAAGTGTCTGTTGAAGACCTATGCTCCACAGGGAGCTGAAAGTGTTTGTTGAAGACCTTTGCTCCACAGGGAGCTGAAAGTGTTTGTTGAAGACCTATGTTCCACAGGGAGCTGAAAGTGTTTGTTGAAGACCTATGCTCCACAGGGAGCTGAAAGTGTTTGTTGAAGACTTATGCTCCACAGGGAGCTGAAAGTGTTTGTTGAAGACCTATGCTCCACAGGGAGCTGAAAGTGTTTGTTGAAGACCTATGCTCCACAGGGAGCTGAAAGTGTTTGTTGAAGACCTATGCTCCACTGGGAGCTGAAAGTGTTTGTTGAGGACCTATGCTCCACTGGGAGCTGAAAGTGTTTGTTGAAGACCTATGCTCCACAGGGAGCTGAAAGTGTTTGTTGAAGACCTATGCTCCACAGGGAGCTGAAAGTGTTTGTTGAAGACCTATGCTCCACAGGGAGCTGAAAGTAATTGTTGAAGACCTATGCTCCACTGGGAGCTGAAAGTGTTTGTTGAAGACCTATGCTCAACAGCGAGCTGAAAGTGTTTGTTGAAGACCTATGCTCCACTAGGAGCTGAAAGTGTTTGTTGAGGACCTATGCTCCTGAGGGAGCTGAAAGTGTTTGTTGAAGACCTATGTTCCACAGGGGGCTGAAAGTGTTTGTTGAAGACCTATGCTCCACAGGGAGCTGAAAGTGTTTGTTGAAGACCTATGCTCCACTGGCAGCTGAAAGTGTTTGTTGAAGACCTATGCTCCACAGGGAGCTGAAAGTGTCTGTTGAAGACCTATGCTCCACAGGGAGCTGAAAGTGTTTGTTGAAGACCTTTGCTCCACAGGGAGCTGAAAGTGTTTGTTGAAGACCTATGTTCCACAGGGAGCTGAAAGTGTTTGTTGAAGACCTATGATCCACAGGAGCTGAAAGTGTTTGTTGAAGACCTATGCTCCACAGGGAGCTGAAAGTGTTTGTTGAAGACCTATGCTCCACAGGGAGCTGAAAGTGTTTGTTGAAGACCTATGCTCCACAGGGAGCTGAAAGTGTTTGTTGAAGACCTATGCTCCACAGGGAGCTGAAAGTGTTTGTTGAAGACCTATGCTCCACAGGGAGCTGAAAGGTAGAAGAAGGTCCCTCCATCATGATGCAGGACAAAGAGTCCAGTTTGCATGATCAAAAGACCAGAATGATGAAGAGGAAGAAGAATTATTGGACTTCTATGAAAGACCAAAACATTTACTCAATTTTTGTTTAGGAGAAATAACTTCTGATAATCAAATTGTCTTCTCTTGTGCTGTATTTATCTCCCTGTTATATATTATTAATGTATGCAAGATAATATGCAATCCATTTTTGACAATAGAAACAAGAAAAAGAGTTCTTAAATGTTATGTAGAGCCAGTCTTAACATATGAATGTGAATCATGGACAATAGGACAACAGATAAGAAAATCACTGGAGTCTGTAGAAATGTGGTTTTACAGAAGAATGTTGAGAATACCATGGACAGCTAAGAAGAGTAGCGAAAACATTCTGAATGAGGCCAAAGCAAAAAGAGAGCTAATTTCCAATATTAGGAAGAGACAATCATCATTTTTTGGCCATGTAATGGAACGACAACTTGTTTCTTATAGATACAATGCCTCCAAAGGTCTCGAGTAAAGGTGCGAAGAAGGCTGATTGATGGATTAAAGTACACAAGACATGCCAAGAAAACACGAAAGGAAATAAAGAAAACAAATCAACTTTTCAAGCTATCCAGAGCAATTTTCAAAAGAATGAGAACAGAACAGGTCCAGATGTCGCCAACTGAGTGGGAAATTCCAAACTACGAAGTCATATTAGAGAACAAACACGAGAAGGACACTTTGATGGCCTGTATCGATGGCCCAGATATCAAAAAAATTACCACCTCCATGATGAGGAGTATCCTGATAGGCCCCGCTGGGGTTATGCTCAACGGAATCCACAACTTGTACCGCTTCAGTGATACAAGGAAGTGGTTTTTCACTCTGAAACCTGAAGCACATAAACAGGGTTACCAGGAGCTTGGAAACAAGACGATTCAATTAAAAGAACCCAATATTACAATGGTGATATGCCACCAAGAGAAGGAGCAGTTAAGAGGGTGCATCCAATGGATACCACCAACTTTAAAACCAAGAAAAATACAGAAAATTGTACAATCGTTTACGGGGGACAAGGAGGCCCAAGTAAAACAAGACACCGACCGAGCTGACAAATGGACGTTTTGGTACAAGCCAATCCCAAATGTCAAGATACCCCACTACATCAACATAAAAATGAGAGGGACAAGCATCGAAAATATCAAGCTCTTCGTTACCCTGCCAGGCAGGAGAACACGATGCTCCCACTGTGGACTAGATACACACTGGGAGAACCGGTGCCCCAAGAAGCCAGGCCTGAGACGACAGGCGACAGCGGAGGAACCAGTCATAGCAAACTCAGTGCAGACCTACGATACCAAGACAACAAATACAGCAACAACAGAAGAAGCAGTCAACGACACACCCCAACCACCAACGAAGAAGAAACGCAACTCGAAACAAAAGAAAATAGAACAAACAACAAAAGACCATACACAGCAGCAGATTTCCAGAACGAAAGCCCAGATGCCCATATCAACAAATGCAGAAGAGGAACCTAGAAGGCAGAAACTCGCGGAAACACAGAATTGCAACACACAACCCACACAAGAACTTCAACAAAACGAGGAACAACGATGGACAAACACAAACTACTATACAGATACAGAATACAACGACTGGGAAGGGGAGAATGGTCTCTCCGACTCTGACCAAAACTATCATTAACACCCTCATGCCCTCCTGAGGGCAAAAACACAAAAAGTTTTACAAAATTGTTCCCATTTATGGAATAAATAAAATTTCGGTTAACAGGAACTCCAAGAAATAAAACTACAACACACAACCAGCACAAGAATTTCATCAAAACGAGGGGATGGACAAACACAAACTACTATTCAGATACAGATACAGAGTACAACGACTGGGAAGTGCAGTTTGAACCACACTTCCCCAAGCCAGAGGACAACTATCAGTGACACCCGCATGCCCTTCTGAGGGCAACAAAAACAAAAACAAAAACAAAATAATTTATGGAATGGTTCCCTTTTATGAAATAAATAAATTTTGGAAAATAAAAGTTCCCCAAATAAATATAATCTATACTCTTACTACTAATACTCTCAGTACTACTCTACTACTACTACTTCTACTACCCCAAAAAAAAAAAAAAAAAAAAAAAAAAAAAAAATGAGAAAAGAACAACTGGAATATATTGTAAGAACTGGAAAAATTGAGGGATGAAGAGATAGAGGGAAGCAAAGAGAAAAGTTACCAGACAGCTTCAGAGAATGGCTTGGCAGAAGGTCAACAACAGAAATTATCAATAACTGTCGAGATCGAAAGTTGTGGAGAGATATGATCACCTATGCCAGCAGGCCAGGCACTTGATGATGATGATATTATTGCTGATAAAAAAAAAAAGCAGGAAGTCCAGTGTGCATTCTGCACACATTATAGAACCCTTGGCAGTTGGAAGTTGAAAGAGTAGGCCACAAATAGCTGCTGCTATTGAAGTCAAAGAATATCTGCCTGCATGGTGAGGGACACCTGAGTTTACTGTTGTCTGTATGAGAAATAGGAAAAAGCAATATTCATGCAACATTCGTCCAATATTACTTTTAGTCGGCTGTTGGGGCATGTTAAAAGGCACAACAGCCTACTAAAAGTAATATTGGAAGGCAAATTACAAGGTAAAAGAAGCAGAGGCAGACCAAGACTAACATGAATGAGTAACATCAAAAGATGGACAAGTCAACCTATGACAATCTGTACCATCAAAGCAAGAGACAGAGTGGAATGGCGCTCTATGGTAGGCAACCTTTGATGCGTAGACGACACTCAATGAATGAAATATTCATGCAAAATTCAGTCCTTTGGGATTGCAAAATAAACATATAAAGCTGGCATGTGCACACACTAATTTATATTGAATTCAATAATTATTTATAATGACTTATATCTTCCCTCGCTCTCTCCTCTAACATCAATGTCTCGACAGTGATGACCCAGATGCAGTCCAGCCAATCTCAAGCATGCCTGGCCAGTCCCGATATGGAGTCAACAGATTAGAAGAAGCTCTACGCCCATTGGTCGGAAAAGGTTTGACATCGGTCTTATTGTTTGGAGTTCCAGAGAACCTGGAGAAGGTATCTACATTTTGTTATTCTTCTCTGGTTTGTGTCTACATTTTGTTATTCTTCTAAGGTTTGTATTAATGTTTTGTTATTTTTCTCTGGTTTGCGTTTATGTTTTGTTTATCTTTTCAGGTTAGTGTTTATGTTTTGTTATTCTTCTCTTGTTTGTCTTTATGTTTTGTTATTTTTCTAAGGTTTGTGTTAATATTTTGTTATTCTTCTCTAGTTTTTGTTAATGTTTTGTTATTCTTCTCTGACTTTTGTCTACATTTTCTTATTCTTCTCTGGTTTGTGTTAATATTTTGTTATTCTTCTCTGGTTTGTGTTAATATTTTGTTATTCTTCTCTGGTTTGTGTCTACATTTTGTTATTCTTCCCTGGTTTGTGTTAATATTTTGTTATTCTTTTCTGGTTCATGTTTATGTTATGTTACTCTTCTTTGGTTTGTGTTATAATGTGGTTTGTTGATATTCACATGTTTGAGAAAACTGGAACAAATTACGGTTAAGTGGTCTAGATGTAATATATCAGCCTTTAAGTAAGATCATTATGTGTTCAAATCCACCCACAGGCAGTGGAATTCTTTTTCTTAAAATCTGTGTTTTCCTCATGGCTTCACCCTACCCTGGTCTTTAGGTGGTGAGATTTGATCGCCAGTCATCAAGGATAATGATGAAAACAAAAAAACACTGTGCCATGTGCACTCTGCATATGTTAACAGAATGCACTTGCCAGTAAGGAAACAAAAAGAATAAATTAAAAGGCTTTTAGGATTTTTTTAAAAACAGCAGCCCTGGCCAGCATCTGCCATTTGAGAAGGGAAACTCCGATGTCAAACCACGTTCCAACCTGTCAAAAATTGAGTCTGTCGACCACAGCACAAATTTAGGGAAAAAAAAGCAGGACTGACACATAAAGGTAAAGGAGGTAAAGTATGAGACTTGAATTGACGTCTTAGCACGTGAGTTTTCACCCATATGTGCTTGGTCACATATCCAGAAGTGTTCAGAGACTTCTGGACAATGTCGCTTCAAGCATCGAAACTCACGATGCAAGGTGGCATTTTTCACCTTCCCAGAGTACTACTGGGATGATTTTTTGCTATATAGAACCAATTCTGACCTATGGAATCGAATCATGGACAGTAGACAAACAAATGAAAAGACGATTAGAGGCCACAGAGATGGGATTTCTCAGAAGAATGTTGAAAGTTCCCTGGACAGCTAAAAAGACCAATGAGGAAGTTCTCAAAGAGGCCAACACAAAAAGGGAGCTCTTAAAAAACATCAGAAGGAAGCAATCAATATTTTTCGGGCACATCATGAGAAGAGGAAAGTTGGAATACTTGGTTACAACTGGCAAAATAAAAGGAAAGAGAGATTGCGGACGACAAAGAGAGAAGATACTGGATAGCTTGGTGTCATGGCATGGAAAACAGTCAACAACAGAACTGATACGATGCACTGTAGATAGAAGATTGTGGAGGGACATGATCGCCTACGCCAACCGGTATGGCACATGATGATGATGAGAGTACTTCTATGATGCCCATTTCTGCCAGTGGCTGGGTCGACCACGCGGGTATTTTTATTTCCAACCATGAGTACAATTCGCACTTCTTCCAGCGGGAATCATACACGGGTTGTCCGAACGTCGGTAGCCCTGTCAGGTGGTTTTCCTAACTTGGCAACCGAAAACAATAACAATAAGAAAAATAACCTCTACTGAGATGAAATGTGTCAGACGAATGACAGGAAACAGCCTGAGAAATAAGATCAGAAATTACGAACAGAGAAAATAAAAACTAGGAGTAATCACCGTATATAATATATAAAGAAACAACAGATAAAATGGTTTGGCCACCTGATAAGTTGAAAGATCAAAACACAAGACAACAAGCCTTCAATAAACGTTGTGAGAACACCAGACCCAAGGGCCAACCACGAAAAAGATGATTTTTTTTAAATGAAAAAATTGTATTTTTATTTTCAACCATGAGTACAATTCACACTTCTTCCAGCGGGAATCGAACACAAGTTGTCCGAACGTCGGTAGCCCAGTCGGGTGGTTTTCCCAACTAGGCTACCTATGCCCCCAAGGACACACGCATACAAGTTTCTACCATGTGACCAGCTCGCATTGCGTCATGATGTTGTTCTTACCCCTCCAACATATACCAGGGAAAAAGAGATTAGAACACTGAAGAAGATTGGTTAAGAAAAATGTCAAATCAGTCCTGCTGTATGGGTCAAAAACATGGACAATATTGACCAGAAATGTAAAGAAACAGCAGACATTTATTAAGACTTGTTTAAAGGAATATTTCAGATCAGCTGGCCAGGTACACCATAAAAAATGAAGACTTGTGGTAAAGACCAAATGAAAACACTGAGGAAGAAGTGATCAGTTACAGCTGGTGAGAGTAGGTAGGACACCAGCAGCAATCAAGGAGTCATTGGCCATTTTGTGCCTCTGTCCACTTTCATATATGAGTCACTGATCACTTTCTTATATGAGTTGCTATCCACTTTTAGCTATGAGTCACTGTCCACTTTCATATATGAGTCACTGATCACTTTCTTATATGAGTGAGTTACTATCCACTTTTAGCGATGAGTCACTGTCCACTTTCAGCCATGAGTTACTGTCAATTTTCAGCTATGAATCACTGTCAATTTTCAGCTATGAATCAACTGTCCACTCTCAGTTATTTCCTGTTATGAGCCCTTTCCACTTTCAGTTATGAATCACAGTTCACTTTCAGCTATGAGCCACAGTTCACTTTCAGCTATGAGCCATAGTTCACTTTCAGCTATGAGTCACAGTTCACTTTCAGCTATGAGCCATAGTTCACTTTCAGCTATGAGTCACAGTTCACTTTCAGCTATGAGTCACAGTTCACTTTCAGCTATGAGTCACAGTTCACTTTCAGCTATGAGCCACAGTTCACTTTCAGCTATGAGCCACAGTTCACTTTCAGCTATGAGCCACAGTTCACTTTCAGCTATGAGCCACAGTTCACTTTCAGCTATGAGCCACAGTTCACTTTCAGCTATGAGCCACAGTTCACTTTCAGCTATGAGCCACAGTTCACTTTCAGCTATGAGCCACAGTTCACTTTCAGCTATGAGCCACAGTTCACTTTCAGCTATGAGCCACAGTTCACTTTCAGCTATGAGCCTCAGTTCACTTTCAGCTATGAGCCACAGTTCACTTTCAGCTATGAGCCACAGTTCACTTTCAGCTATGAGCCACAGTTCACTTTCAGCTATGAGCCACAGTTCACTTTCAGCTATGAGCCACAGTTCACTTTCAGCTATGAGCCACAGTTCACTTTCAGCTATGAGCCACAGTTCACTTTCAGCTATGAGCCACAGTTCACTTTCAGCTATGAGCCACAGTTCACTTTCAGCTATGAGCCACAGTTCACGTTCAGAGATGGATCAGTGTCTTCCTTCAATGAAATCACTGTATGGTGTCATCAGACTTTAAATATAACTTAAACGACTTGCAGCACTTTTCACGATAAATGTCAGCATTGTTGTATGATGTGATGATTGTCAACATTGTTTAATGATTGTCAGCATTGTTTTATGGTGTGATGATTGTCAGCATTGTTTTATGATGTGATGACTGTCAGCATTGTTTTATGGTGTGATGATTGTCAGCATTGTTTCATGATGTGATGATTGTCAGCATTGTTTTATGGTGTGATGATTGTCAGCATTGTTTTATGGTGTGATGATTGTCAGCATTGTTTTATGGTGTGATGATTGTCAGCATTGTTTTATGGTGTGATGATTGTCAGCATTGTTTTATGGTGTGATGATTGTCAGCATTGTTTTATGATGTGATGATTGTCATCATTATTTTATAATGTGATGATTGTCAGCATTGTTTTATGATGTGATGATTCTCAGCATTGTTTTATGATGTGTTGATTCTCAGCATTGTTTTATGATGTGATGATTCTCAGCATTGTTTTATGATGTGATGATTCTCAGCATTGTTTTATGGTGTGATGATTCTCAGCATTGTTTCAAGATGCGATGAATTTCAGCATTTGTTTTATGGTGTGATGATTGTCAGCATTGTTTTATGGTGTGATGATTGTCAGCATTATTTCACAATGTGATGATTATCATGAATTGTTTCAGGATGAGAAAGGTTCTGCTGCTGATGCCCCTGACACACCAGTCATCCTGGCCATCAGAAAGCTCCGCAACTTATTCCCATCACTCCTCATTGTCTGTGACCTCTGCTTGTGTCCGTATACCTCCCATGGGCACTGTGGTATGTTTCCATTTAGACAGTGATCACAGCTATTTTGTCAGTGTTACTTTAGTTGTTTATTTAAATATTTTAAAAATAACATTTGGCATATTTTGGTATATATATATATATATATATATATACATATGTATATATATATATATATATATATATATCATCATCAAGTACCGGGCCTACTGGCGTAGGTGATCATATCTCTCCAGAACTTTCGATCTCGACAGCTATTTATCATTTCTGTTGTTGACCTTCTGCCAAGCCATTCTCTTAATCTGTCCACTATTTTTTCTCTTTGCTTCCCTCTATCTCTTCGTCCCTCAATTTTTCCAGTTACAATATATTCCAGTTGTTCTCTTCTCATTACATGGCCAAAAAATGATGATTGTTTCTTCCTAATATTGGAAATTAGCTCTCTTTTTGCATTGACCTCTCTCAGAATATCTTCATTACTCTTCTTAGCTGTCCATGGTACTTTCAACATTCTTCTGTAAAACCACATTTCTACAGACTCCAGTGATTTTCTTGTCTGTTGTCCTATTGTCCATGATTCACATCCATATGTTAAGACTGGCTCTACATAACATTTAAGAACTCTTTTTCTTGTTTCTATTGTCAAAAATGGATTACATAGTGTCTTCCTCATTTTTTGGAAAGATATATGTATATATATATATATATATTTATATATATATATATATATATATATATATATATATATATATATATATATATATATATATATATATATATATATATATATATATATATATATATATATATATATATATTCTCCCTTGAAGAAAAAATAAATTCCCAAATTGTAAAGGCAGCTTCCACATTTGGTAAACTTAAAGATAGAGCTTGGGCCAACACCAATTTAACACTCAGGACTAAGATCCAAATTTACCAAAGTTGTGTGCTTAGTGCTCTTTGATACAGGTCAGAAATTTGGACTACCAATGCAGGGCAGGAA
The DNA here is from genome assembly GCA_032433765.1 of Megaustenia siamemsis. Lineage (NCBI taxonomy): Eukaryota > Metazoa > Mollusca > Gastropoda > Stylommatophora > Ariophantidae > Megaustenia > Megaustenia siamemsis. The sequence goes on from JAVIAB010000159.1 coordinate 17,429,312, forward strand.
AAAAGGTTAAACAACTTTCATGTACGTTGCCTTCGCAAGATTATGAACATCAAATGGCAGGACAAAGTAAATAACTCTAATGTCTTACAACGAGCCAAACTCCCATCGGTCATAGCAACATTTAGGAATCGTAGACTAAGGTGACTGGGCCATGTAAGAAGAATCGTATTCTTAAGAATCTCTCTCGTAAGAAGATCGTAATCGGGCAAACAATCGTATTCCCAAACAAATATTGTATGGCGAATTTAAGGACGGAAAGAAATCAAAGGGCAGACCAGAGCAGATTTGTGAGTGGAGAATAAAGGTTGGTTGTCTAGAACAGTCACCGCAAGGTGTTCATGTCTGAGTTTTTGTTTTGTCCCCAACACAAAGAAACGGTAATTTCCTAGTTTGATCAGATATATTATTTCAGTTGGAAGAGTGATGTCCCCTAAAATATGTCTGCCAAAATACAGTGGTTCTACGCATTCTTGGCGTTGGGGTCATTACGCTGGCATGTAATCATTTCGGAGTATCTGTTGATTGGGCGTTGGGTCCAGGGGTTAGGTTTAGCTTTAGTGTTAAATATTTATAAATATATTATAACGCATGACAAAAACGACACCACTCGGCCTAATTATGATCTTCTGATCGAAGGGAATTGTGCGGTTGATTACCAATCGCCGTAATTTACTGCCAAATGTTGGAAGATTGTCAAACTTTGGCTATTAATTAAAATGCACATACACACACATAAATACAAAAAATATCTAGAAATAGCTTTACGAAACACAATGCAACGTCTGTATTACCTCAAATTACCTGTCAGCGATTAGCAATCTGGTGCAGAGCTTGAGAATAACAACGAGTGTGATGAAAGTCCTCAAAAGGACCATAGTGAAAACTCTAGGCAATCTAAAATAGTTAATTGTGAACGTTTGGTTGTCCTGAAAAGGACAGTTGTGAAGTGGGCAGGTTTGGAGCAATCTTATGTTGTCCTGAAAAGGACAGTAGTTTGCAGGGATGTGATGATTTTACACAGGATAACTCTCTGCAATTCCTGTAATTAGCGTCCCTAGGACGTTTCCTTGTCTGATTTCATTTCTGAAGGCGAACTCGTGTAGAAACGATGGGAACAATGTACGCCTAGTGCCGAACTGTCTCTTCAATTTCCTTTTGGCCCGCATCCACATATTTTCAATATTCTATGTGTGAATTTCGGGATCATCTGGGTCGACAAAATTCTCTTGATGGATGACTGAACAATGGGTATAAATACCATTTGCAATTCGACTGATATTGGCATATGCAGACCAGCCGTCAGAAATAATGTGGCTTCCAGGTAAAATATGGGCAACTATCTCTTTTGTTAAAGTAACCTCGGAGCGATCTGGTACTTCTACTAGAAAGCATTTTCCTGAAATCCTTTCTATTCCACCGAACACCCATGACCCTCATTCCATTGTCCCCTGTGATATTTTCGGTGAAAATATTTGGACTCGTCAATTTCCACAACGATTGGTTGGCCTAGAATGTCCATACCACCAATTTGACTGAAGTGTCTGACCATGTATTTCTCACATTCCTCGCGTAAAAAATTACACCAATCCACTACAGTATTTTTATTGACGCCTGTCTCATGCTGGATCAAGCTCTGTGGAAAATCGCTGCTCCAACAGTAGATCATAATTAAAATTTGTTTTAGTGATAGATGGCTCTTTGTGAAAAATGATCCATCATGAACGGACTTTCCAAAACTGCACCCCTGACATGACCACTGATAGCCATCTACTCCTCTGCTGTAGGCTACTAAACGCGCAGGCATATGACAAATGTTGCATAGACACGTATTTATTATTAGTCTACGCTTAGCTAACCACTGAATACACAATTTATTAGTGGCAATCTCGGGAATCAGAGTTAGTAAATTCCATCTATCCTCTGCAATGATGTCATGAAAAGTCATGATCTGCCCAACATTCACAACTTCAGTTGGGGCTCTAGGTCGCCCGGTCATTTTGCAAATACAGTAGTACCAAATTCAAGTAAGTGAACTCAGAACTGCTTAGCTGGTTTTTAAATATTAGACAAACTAGCCTATATATATAGGCGGATAATTAGTAAGAAGAAGCATAAGAAAGGATAGGGGTTCAGCCAATTATTAATTAACATCTCGATTTGGACGCAGACGCTGACCCGAACGCCACGCTGACCCAAACGCCAGTGTGAGTGACACATGCCAGCGTAATGACCCCAACGCCAAGAATGCGTAGAACCACTGTATTTTGGCAGACATATTTTAGGGGACATCACTCTTCCAAACTGAAATAATATATCTGATCAAACTAGGAAATTACCAAAGAAACTTTTGACCCTAATAGGATTCGAACCCTCATTCACCTCTGTTCTGTGCAAGCAACTCTATCTCATTGAGGGAGCCGATTGCTGCTGCTCTTGCCTCTCTGATCAATGTTCTTCTCAGTGTTTTTCTGAGTCGGTCTCTTTCCCTCTTACCTGTTGTTTCCCACATGAGGGCTTGCTTTGTTATTCAGTTGTTATCTCTCCTCATCACATGTCCAACATATGACCATGATCTTTTCTTGATTACTGAAGATATTATTACATTACAAATAATGGTGGATGCCAAAATAAGGATATCAAAAGGAAGAGGAACATTCATTGCACTGGGAAACATGGAAATCCAAAGAAATTAGATTAAATACAAAGGTAAAATTGTCAACTCCTATGTTAAGTCAGTCCTATTATATGGCTGTGAAACATGGATAACAACAAAAATAACAATCATGAAGATACAGATCTTCATTAATGATTGCTTGAGCAGAATAAAAGGATGGAAATGGCAGGACAAAATCACTAGCTTAGAATTATGGAAATGTACCAGTCAAATACCAGGAGATAAAGAGATACAATAGAGACAATGGCGCTGGATAGGACACACACTGCGGAAGCCAACTTTGAGTATTACACAACAAGCCCTTTTTTTGGAATCCCCAAGGAAAAAGACAAAGAGGTAGACCAAAATATTCTTGGGGAAGACAGATGAAGGCAGAGATGAAGATGACGGGTATAAGACATGGAATGATCTTAAAAGAATGACAAGAAACAGAATGGCTTGGAAAGTGTTTGTTGAAGATCTATGCTCCACAGGGAGCTGAAAGTTGAAGAAGATGACAGTGCTTATCCGCCCACTTAACTCTTTCCTTATGGAAGCTTTTTATCAATGCAACAGAAGAAATTTCAGAGACAAAATTTGTCATGGTTTTAAGAATCAATCTACATATTTATATTTATCTAACATATAACAAGAAAGCAACAAGAAAGGTCTCAGTCTGAATAGTAAGAAAACAGAAGTAATGGTTATATCGAAGAAACAATCATCACCATCATGCAGCATAAAAATAAATGAGACAAATCTGAAACAAGTGCAACGTTTCAAATACTTGGGCACAATAATAACATCAGATGGGAGATGCACCACAGAAATAAAAAGCAGAATAGGTCAGACCAAAATGGCATTTCAGAAAATGAAAAATATCTTATGCAACAAATCTATGTCAATAAAAATGAGAAAGAGAGTTCATTGGTGCTATATAGAACCAATTCTGACCTATGGAAGCGAATCATGGACAGTAGACAAACAAATGAAAAGACGATTAGAGGCCACAGAGATGGGATTTCTCAGAAGAATGTTGAAAGTTCCCTGGACAGCTAAAAAGACCAATGAGGAAGTTCTCAAAGAGGCCAACACAAAAAGGGAGCTCTTAAAAAACATCAGAAAGAAGCAATCAACATTTTTCGGGCACATCATGAGAAGAGGAAAGTATACTAGGAATACTTGGTTACAACTGGCAAAATAAAAGGAAAGAGAGATCGCGGATGACAAAGAGAGAAAATACTTGATAGCTTGGTGTCATGGCATGGAAAACAGTCAACAACAGAACTGATATGATGCACTGTAGGTAGAAGATTGTGGAGGGACATGACCGCCTACGCCAACCGGTATGGCACATGATGATGATGAACATATAACATATTATATATGAATTTTTAGATAATTGAACACGGTATTAGATTTCACCAATACCAAGATGATACAAGACATGTAACAAGAATACGATTTGATGACAGTTCACACTAATCAAATTGAGCGTGGTGCACTATGCGATGAAACATACGCGGCCAAAATCAGCATGGTTCATAGTGCAGCGAAATGTACAAAAAGAGTTAATACCCTTTCATGGGCATGTGACGAAAAGGACTATTAATTCCTTCAGTAGTCATCAGGTAAATGCTAGAAAGAAATAAAGAAAAGCTCTGTATTTTCCCAAAAATATTTCTCAGGAAAAAGAAATGAGAATTGTTGATTTTTGTGCAGGTTTTCTTCAACCAGATGGAACAATTGACAATGAACCAAGCATTGGGAGATTGGCAGACATTGCTGTTGCTTATGCTAAAGCAGGTCAGTTCTTTATCATCCATTGAGCTCCTTATGGAGCACAAGCTCTCAACAAATGGTATCTTATTGATCCAGTCCTGGGCTAATCTTTCCAAATCTTTTTATGTTTCCCTGTCCATGTTGTACTTGTTTCTAACCATTCTCCTATAGGTTTTCAGCATTCCTTTTCTTTGGTCTTTAGCATTATTTTTCTTTGGTCTCTAACATACCTTTTCTTTTTTGGTCTTTAGCATTCTTTTTCTTTGGTCTTCAACATACCTTTTCTTTGCTGCATACCTTTTTTGGTCTTCAGTGTACCTTTTCTTTTTCTTTCAACATACCTTTTCTTTTGTCTTCAGAATATCTTTTATTTTTTTTCTACAGCATTCCTTTCCTTAGGTCTTCAGAATACTTTTCTTTTGTCTTGAGGCTACCTTTCCTTTGGTCTTCTAATACCTTTTCTTTGGTCTTGAACATACCTTTTCTTTGATCTTCAGCATACCTTTTCTTTTGACTTCAGCATACCTTTTCTTTTGTCTTTAGCATACCTTCTGTCCCTGGTACCTGCTGTCTCCACTGCTTCCTTGTCCCTGTTGTATCTGTTTCTAGCTCTCTTATTATGGATTTTCAACATACCTGTCAGATGTGAGAGGTAATGGTCATGCTGACAAGCTTGCCAGATGGTTGATGTGGGATGAGGAAGAGCAATGGACTGCACTGATATTCCTAATGCCCTCAGGAGGCAATGGACTTTAAAAAATGACTTCAACTCTGCAACCATGACAGACTGCACAAATAAGTCAAGTTGGAATATGCCAGATTGGAGTGCTACACAGGAAGCTATAGAAGGCTCGTAAACTAAAACAATACCAGTGTCGTTAGTCGCTGTTTATTGAGGGATATACTAATGATGAGATCAGTTAACTTCTGGACATTTCCGATGTACGTGGTACACCTGTTTATTTTCATTTAAAAGTGATATTTTAGTTACAATCTTGCAAATTTCCAGCATTTGTGGATAAAGATGTTCTGAGCGTTGTACATTCCACTGATTCTTAAAATTAATATTGAATGGAAGTGGTTTCAATTTGTGGCACCACACATAAAATGTAATGTTTGTATCTAATGTATATGTTAATATGTGGGTGATATGTTAATAGGCCATGTTTGTAACAGAAAGATTAAAAATGGACAAATGTGAAAGTTGAAGGTCTGCAATATTACATCTTTAGCCACAAAAGTTTAAAAATGTTTAAATACAGCTGACCATTTTTTTAAAAAACATCTTGAATATATAATAGAAGAAGCATTTGTGATTTATCTCCCAATAAAGAGTTATCTCCCAATAAAGAGTCATCTCCAAATAAAGAGTCATCTCCCAATAAAGAGTCATCTCCCAATAAAGAGTCATCTCCCAATAAAGAGTCATCTCTCAATAAAGAGTCATCTCCCAATAAAGAGTCATCTCCCAATAAAGAGTCATCTCTCAATAAAGAGTCATCTCCCAATAAAGAGTCATCTCCCAATAAAGAGTCATCTCTCAATAAAGAGTTACCTCCCAATAAAGAGTCATCTCCCAATAAAGAGTCATCTCTCAATAAAGAGTCATCTCTCAATAAAGAGTCATCTCCCAATAAAGAGTCATCTCCCAATAAAGAGTCCTCTCCCAATAAAGAGTTACCTCCCAATAAAGAGTTACCTCCCAATAAAGAGTCCTCTCCCAATAAAGAGTTACCTCCCAATAAAGAGTTACCTCCCAATAAAGAGTCATCTCCCAATAAAGAGTCATCTCCCAATAAAAAGTTACCTCCCAATGAAGATGCAAACGGGCACATCAACTAAAGTATCAGTGACAAACTATTGTGAATGAGGATCATCATCATCAAGTAGCAACATGCCTGCAGGTGTAGGTGATCATGTCTCTACACAACTTTCGATCTCAACAGTTATTTATCATTTCTATTGTTGACCTTCTGCCACTCCATTCTCTTAAGCTGTCTGGTATCTTTTCTCTGTGCTTCCCTCTATCTCTTTGTCCCTCAATTTTCCCAGCTGTTACAATATATTCCAGCTGTTCCTTTCTTATTACATGGCTCCAAAAAATGATTGTTTCTTGATTCATGATTGTACAAATAAATTGCGATGGTTTTCTGTTGCCTTCCATTGATTTGTTTACGGGTGGCTCCGCTAGCTTTTGAATAAAAAGTCTCACCCACAAGGCAGTGGGGTTGTTTTACTTTAGGGCATCCTCCCTTAGCCTTTTACTCTCCCCAGCATACCTGCAAAGTGGCAGAGCAGCTGCGGGTTGTACTGTCTACTGCATACATTAGCAGGTAAAATTATCTGCCCTGACCAATGAATGAGGATGGCTTGTCAACTAAAACTAAAGGTTGTTTGTTCCTGCTGAAGGCCTCTTGAGCAGAAACATCGTTCAAATTTGTGTTGTCCATCAGTTACATAAAGCTTTAACTATACCAATTTTTGAACTGGACTACAAAGGACAAGAGGTAGGGTTTAATCCCAACTGATGGCTTCTGTTCACAGGGTTCACCCAGCCTTAAATGGGTACCTGATTTTTTCTGGGAAAGTAAAGCGGAAAGGCACGGGCATAATACCGTCCACATTACCCCAAAAATCATGTGCCGTAGGTCTGTAAAATTTATGGTCACTAAGACCATATTCCCTATACGCCATTTGGCATGATGGGGGCTCTTTACTTTTTTTTTACTTTTTTAAAGGCATATAAACGCATCGAGATGCATTGAAATTGGAATCAGCTGTAAAGCTGATGGTAAGAATGAGAGTTTAAAAAAGAAAAGGAAAAAGTGGTATGGTAACAGCTTTACATAGGTAAGAGACAAGACTAAAGTAGAACATTGCTTCACATTTTCATTTTGATCATCAGCTTTACAGCAGCTTTGCATTACGTTGTTCTATTTTTGTTTTGTCTCATCTCTACGTCAAGCTTTTACCATACCACCTTGTTCTTTCTTTTTAAATTTTCATTTAGAAATATCAGAATGATGAGGAAGAAACGGTCTACATTTATTGGGCGTGTGATGTGAAATGAAGGCATTGAGAACACTATAACAACAGTCAGAAGGAATGGAAAGGCATTGAGAACACTATAACAACAGTCAGAAGGAATGGAAAGGCATTGAGAACACTATAACAACAGTCAGAAGGAATGGAAAGGCATTGAGAACACTATAACAACAGTCAGAAGGAATGGAAAGGCATTGAGAACACTATAACAACAGTCACAAGGAATGGAAAGGCATTGAGAACACTATAACAACAGTCACAAGGAATGGAAAGGCATTGAGAACACTATAACAACAGTCACAAGGAATGGAAAGGCATTGAGAACACTATAACAACAGTCACAAGGAATGGAAAGGCATTGAGAACACTATAACAACAGTCACAAGGAATGGAAAGGCATTGAGAACACTATAACAACAGTCACAAGGAATGGAAAGGCATTGAGAACACTATAACAACAGTCACAAGGAATGGAAAGGCATTGAGAACACTATAACAACAGTCACAAGGAATGGAAAGGCATTGAGAACACTATAACAACAGTCACAAGGAATGGAAAGGCATTGAGAACACTATAACAACAGTCACAGGGAATGGAAAGGCATTGAGAACACTATAACAACAGTCACAAGGAATGGAAAGGCATTGAGAACACTATAACAACAGTCACAAGGAATAGAAAGGCATTGAGAACACTATAACAACAGTCACAAGGAATGGAAAGTTTAGCAGAGGGGAACCAAAAGAAAAAAAAATATCAAAATGGCATAATAAAAGATCATCATCATGTGCCATACCGGTTGGCGTAGACGATCATGTCCTTCCACTATCTTCTATCCACCATATATCGTATAAATTCTGTTGTCTGTATTCCATGCCATGACACCAAGCTATCTAGTATTTTTTCTCTTTGTCATCCGCAATCTCTCTTTCCCTGTAATTTACCAGTTGTAACCAAGTATTCTAACTTTCCTCCTCTCATGATGTGCCTGGAAAATGTTGATTGTTTCTTTCTGATGTTTCTTAGGAGCTCCCTTTTTGTGTTAGCCTCTTTTAGAATATCCATGGTCTTTTTAGCTGTCCAGGGAACTTTCAACATTCTTATGAGAAAGCCCATCTCTATGGCATCTAATCGTCTTTTTCATTTGTTTGTCTACTGTCCATGATTCACTTCCATAGGTTGAATTTTGTTTGTTTACTGTCTAGGAATCGCTTCCATAGGTCAGAATTGGTTCTATATAGCACAGATGAACTCTCTTTCTCACATCTATTGACATAGGTTTGTTGAATAAAGATATTTTTCATTTTCTGAAATGCTATTTTGGCCTAAACTATTCTGCTTTTTATTTCTGTGGTGCATCTTCCATCTGATGTTATTATTGTGCCCAAGTAATAGACATGTTGCACTTGAATAAAAGATCACCAACTGAAATTATGACATACATGAAAGCGAGAGGTGTGGAGATATATGATCGCCCCTATGCCGACTGTCATGACACTTGATGACGATGATAAGTGTTGCTGGACAATTTTATTGGGAAATAGTACGCAGCCAGATGGGGGCCTCAGTAGCCTAGTTGGGAAAACCACCAGACTGGGCTACCGACGTTCGGACAACCCATGTTCGATTCCCCTCTGGGAGCAGTGTGAATTGTACTCGTGGTTGGAAAAAAAAAAAAATACCTCAACGGCCAACCCAGCCGTTGACAGAAATGGGTACCAGGGTATTACCCTGGGAAGGTGAGGAATGTTGCCTCGCATCTGAGTTTCGATGCTTGTGGCGACACTATACAGAAATCTCCTAACATTTCTGGATAGGCGGCCAAGCACTTATGGGTGTATGCTGGTTCAAGTCTTGTACTTTACCTTTACCTTTACACAGCCAGATTTTGTTTCTAATATCTATTTTTAGGTTGCAATGTGATTGCACCGTCTGACATGATGGATGGTCGAATTGGAGCCATCAAGAAGGCTTTGTTTAAAAATGGGTTAGGGAATAATGTGGCAGTCATGAGTTACAGTGCCAAGTTTGCATCAAGTTTCTATGGACCATTCAGGTTTGTTATGCCAGTTAAGATTGTGGGCATTTAGAAATTTAAATTCTTTAACAAACTTGTTTGGCTTCTGACTTCTTGCTGGCCATTCATGTTTGTTATGCCAGTTAAGATGTGGGCATTTAGAAATTTAAATTCTTTAACAAACTTGTTTGGCTTCTGGCTTCTTACTGGCCATTCAGGTTTGTTATGCCAGTTAAGATGTGGGTATTTAGAAATTTAAATTCATTAATAAACTTGTTTGGCTTCTGACTTCTTACTGGCCATTCAGGTTTGTTATGCCAGTTAAGATTGTGGGTATTTAGAAATTTAAATTCTTTAATAAACTTGTTTGGCTTCTGACTTCTTACTGGCCATTCAGGTTTGTTATGCCAGTTAAGATTGTGGGTATTTAGAAATTTAAATTCTTTAATAAACTTGTTTGGCTTCTGACTTCTTACTGGCCATTCAGGTTTGTTATGCCAGTTAAGATTGTGGGTATTTAGAAATTTAAATTCTTTAATAAACTTGTTTGGCTTCTGACTTCTTACTGGCCATTCAGGTTTGTTATGCCAGTTAAGATGTGGGTATTTAGAAATTTAAATTCTTTAATAAACTTTTTTGGCTTCTGACTTCTTGTGGGCCATTCATGTTTGTTATGCCAGTTAAGATGTGGGTATTTAGAAATTTAAATTCTTTAATAAACTTGTTTGGCTTCTGACTTCTTGCAGGCCATTCAAGTTTGTTATGCCAGTTAAGATGTGGGTATTTAGAAATTTTAATTTCTTTAAAAATGTTTGACTTCTGATTTCTTACTAGCCATTCACATTTGTTATGCTAGTTAAGTCATTTTTTTGTCTGTCTGTCCGTCCGTCTGTTCCCTATCTCTCTCTCTCTCTCTCTCTCTCTCTCTCTCTCTCTCTCTCTCTCTCTCTCTCTCTCTCTCTCTCTCTCTCTCTCTCTCTCCCTCATTCTGTACTTTTGATCCTTTGTCATTTCTCTTATTTCTGAACTAGTCTTGAATTCATTCCATGAAATAAAAGTATTTTTCTGAGGTATTATTTTACATTTAGGTCATCTATCGTCCTTCCGAGCAAAAGATGACACAATGGGCAGACATTCTAGACTCTCATATCTGTCGATCTTTGTTATCAAATGTCATGCACAGGACCCACATTATATTTCACCACATGGCTCTGTTCAGGACAATCAATGTCAGAAAGGGAGTTAATGCCTACTGTTGTTGCTTCTTGCCTAAATGCACTTTTTAGTGTTTGTCTTGGTCTGCCTTTTTTTGTTTACGCTCAGGTTCCTATTTGGGGGCTTCTTGTTATCTCTTCTCATCACATGATGTCGGTCATAGATGTTTTCATTTCTGGAGGCATGTTTTGGCTTCATTTATTATCTATCTATTGACCTTTCGAGCCGTAGCCGGCCCATAGGGCGTAGACCAAGATACTCCTCTTATTTGAATTTTTTGTTCCAGCAGTTTTCAATTCTTTTAAAGATTTTTTATCAGATCTCGCCATTTGTCCCTGTTCTGTGCAAGCAGTTCTATCTCATTGAGGGAGCTGAATCCTGCTGCTCTTGCCTCTCTCATCAATGTTCTTCTCAGTGTCTCTCTGGGTCTTCCTCTTTTCCTCTTACCTGTTGTTTCTCATATGAGGGCTTGCTTTGCTATTTGGTTATTATCTCTTCTCATCACATGTCCAACATATGACCATCGTCTTTTCTTTATTACTGAAGATATTAGTGGTTGATTGGCGATTTCTCTAATTTCCTCGTTTGTTTTGAATTCGTTCCACGCTATACCAAGTATTTTCCTTAGATATTTATTTATGAATGCGTTCAACTTTGTTTCTATATCTCTAGTTGTTTTCCAGCTTTCACACGCATACGTAAGGGTTGATAGTACATTTGATTTGAATAGTCTAAGTTTTGTGTTTGTGCTGATGAGTTTTGATTTCCACGACTTTTCAAGGCTTCTGAAAGACATTGCTGCTTTAGCTATTCTGATTCTAATTTCTTTACTTGTATCCCCTTCTCGATCAATATGACTTCCAAGATAGGTAAAGTAATCGATCTCTTCTACTGGTTTGTTTTCCATGCATATTTCCATTTATTATACTCACATAAAATGTACTTACAACTATAAAATCCTGAAATCTGAGGTAGAAAAAGCTATAAAAACAATGAAAAAGGGAAAGGCAGCAGGACCTGACAATATACAGATAGAAATGATACAGGCTGTAGAAGATTTTGGCATCGAAGTGATCACAGACAGATGCAATGACATATACCATACAGGATACATACCAAACGAACTAAAAACATCAACTTTCATTGCATTGCCTAAAAAGAATGGTGCAGTTGAATGCAGTGATTTCAGAACAATAAGCCTAATGAGCCAGGTAACAAAAATTTTACCTGGTAGTTATACAGGGAAGAATTCAGAATAAAATCAATACTGAATTAGATGAGCAACAATTTGGATTCAAGAAAAACAGTGGCACAAAAGAAGCCATATTTAGCATGAGGACATTGATTGAAAAGTACATAGAAGTAAACAAACCAATATATGCCTGCTTTATAGACTACAACAAAGCTTTCGATAGAATACACCATAACCAACTTATAGATTGCCTAAAGGATATAAATCTAGACGACACAGACATATGACTAATATGTAATTTGTACTCGGAGCAAACAGCAATAATAAGATATAACAAGGAGAACTCTACACCCATGGACATAAAAAGAGGAGTAAGACAAGGATGCATCCTATCACCAAGCTTGTTCAATCTATACACTGAGCAAATCTTTAAAAACATCTCAGAGATACCAGGCCTAACATTAATGGAAAGATAATCAATAACCTGAGATATGCTGATGCAACTGTTTTACTAGCAGAAAATCCTAAAGACCTACAACAATTGCTTAATGTGATAAACATAACAAGCAAAAAATATGGACTAGAAATGAATATCAAAAAGACTAAAACTATGATCATAAACAAAGAATATTCTCAAGACCTACAATTAAATATCACAGTGGAGGGAATACATCTGGAGACAGTCCAAAGCTACAACTACCTGGGACACACTATAACCAATGATGGAAAATGTAAAATTGAAATAAACAAAAGAATAGGTATGGCAAAAAGTAATTTTAATGCCATGAAAAATATACTAACAAAACAAATATCAACAGGGCTGAAACTAAGAATGGCAAAATGTTACATCTTCTCAGTATTCCTGTATGGTGCAGAAACATGGACATTAGACAAGAAAACAGAACAGAAAATTGAAGCCTTTGAAATGTGGATTTATAGAAGAATAGGTAGAATTGGATGGAAAAAAAAGAAAACAAACGAAGTTGTTTTAAAACAACTGAAAATAAAAAGAGAACTACTAAATACAATTAAGACAAGACAAATGAAATTTTTGGGGCATGTTAAAAGACACAACAGCCTACTAAAAGTAATATTGGAAGGGAAAATACAAGGTAAAAGAGGCAGAGGCAAACCAAGACTAACATGGGCGAGTAACATCAAAAGATGGACAAGTCAATCTATGACAGCCTGCACCATCAAAGCAAGAATTAGAGTAGAATGGCGATCCATGGTAGCCAACCTTCATTGCAGAGAAGGCGCTCGATGATGATGATGATGATTATACTTGCCATTCAGGTTATTTGGTTTAGTTTTAGGTTGCAGTAATTCGTAGCTTGAGACTTCCGTGAAAACTTATTTTAGTTTCATTCTGTAACTGCTGTTTATACATTTGTTTTAATTAGGACATGAAGCTACATTTGAAACAGAACATTATGTCATCAAGCAAATGTGGTATGATTTAATATAATCCACAGTACAACATGACATGGTGCATAACTAGTACAATACAACATGATATAGTACATAACTAGTACAATACAACATGATATGGTACATAACTAGTACAATACAACATGATAAGGTACATAACTAGTACAATACACTACCATATGGTACATAACTAGTACAATACAACATGATATGGTACATAACTAGTGCAATACAACATGACATGGTACATAACTAGTACAATACACTACCATATGGTACATAACTAGTATAATACAACATGACATGGTACATAACTAGTACAATACAACATGACATGGTACATAACTAGTACAATGCACTACCATATGGTACATAACTAGTACAATACAACATGATATGGTACATAACTAGTACAATACAACATGATATGGTACATAACTAGTACAATACAACATGATATGGTACATAACTAGTACAATACAACATTATATGGTACATAACTAGTACAATACAACATGACATGGTACATAACTAGTACAATGCACTACCATATGGTACATAACTAGTACAATACAACATTATATGGTACATAACTAGTACAATACAACATGATATGGTACATAACTAGTACAATACAACATATGGTACATAACTAGTACAATACAACATGATATGGTACATAACTAGTACAATACAACATGATAAGGTACATAACTAGTACAATACACTACCATATGGTACATAACTAGTACAATACAACATGATATGGTACATAACTAGTACAATACAACATGATATGGTACATAACTAGTACAATACAATATGATATGGTACATAACTAGTACAATACAACATGACATGGTACATAACTAGTACAATACAGTATGATATGGTACATAAATAGTACAATACAACATGATATGGTACATAAATAGTACAATACAACATGATATGGTACATAATTATCCTAACCTTTTTGAGTTGTGGGAGCTCACTGGTTTGTGAACTGGGCTGCTAAGGACTTCCGGTCAATATGGCAGATATGTGGCAGGAACCATTGATGCTCAGTCTGAAAAGTGTTCCTTGTTGCAGTTCCAAGTCCGGCTTGATATCAGAGTTACTGAGTTTAGTGCTCTGTGCACACCGTGAACTGTGTTTTTCAGCCGGATTGTGTCTTGATATTCCGATTGCTTACGGTGAACTTCGTCATATCGTATCACGAAGGACAGTTCAGCTGCGTTAACTTTCGGTGCCGCTTGGCCTTATGTCTTTTGGTGTGTGCTGTAGCTGCTATGATGGGGACTGTATCTGCCTTTCTTTGTTTGGATCCTTCAGTGAGATGAGTTTTAATTCGGATGATTCCACTGGCACAGGGGGTTGAGCCATTATGGATTTTAATTTGTTTGCAGTGATACTGGGGCCTTTGATTAACCATAACTGCTAATGACAAGAGGTCAGGTTTAATCCTAATTAATGGCTTCCAGGTTCACCCAGCCAGATCTTTTTCTTGGAAAATAAAGTGGCACTGATATAATACCAAACCCATTACTCCAAAAATAATGTGTGAGGGTTTGTAAATACAGACACTAAATCATTTTTCCTGTACACTACGTGCAATGATTGGGACACTTTATTTTACTTACATCATTACTGTAAAGGTCAAGATAAAGTACGAGACTTGAACCAGCATCTTAGCACGCGAGTTTCCACCCATATGTGCTCGGCTGCCTATCCAGAAATGTTCGGAGAATTCTGGATAGTGTCGCTTCAAACATCAAAACTCGTGATGCGAGGCGACATTCCTCACCTTCCCAGAGAAATATCCTGGTACCCATTTCTGCCAATGGCTGGGTTGACCATGGGGGTATGTTTTTTTTCCAACCACGAGTACAACTCACACTGCTCCCAGCGGGAATCGAACACAGGTTGTCCGAACGTCGGTAGTCCATTCGGGTGGTTTTCCCCCAATAATTACTGTACCCCGAAGTACAGTTCACTCACAAGTGTATTGTGAGGCAGTACAATACAATGTAGTATATTACACTGGAGTGAATACAGTACAATACAATGTAGTATATTACACTGGAGTGAATACAGTACAATACAATGTAGTATATTACACTGGTGTGAATACAGTACGGTACAGTACAATACAATACAATACAGTACAATACAATACAATATGATAAACAGCATAATACAATAAACAATACACATCAATACAATTCAATATGATACAATAAACATCAGAGTACTACACAATTTTATCAAGTGCAATGCTATGCAGTACAATTTATTTGCTAACAGAGATGCAGCCAAGAGTGCCCCTGCATTTGGAGACAGAAAGTGCTACCAGTTACCCCCTGGATCCATTGGTTTAGCTGAGCGGGCTGCGGTGAGTACAAGCCATTTTGTTCAGAAAATAATTGATATCTGACTGGACCAGATCATTTAAGTTTCATCTCGATCCTTCCACCGCTAGTCGTTACATAGGGCTTGTATTGTTTTTTGCTACCCGTCTCTTTTCTCGGTAAGATGTTTGATCTTATCTATGAGTTAATGCCTGCCAGCTTTGCTTGTCTTATAAGTGTTCTTTTTAGTGTCTCTTTAGGTCTTTTTCTTTTTTCTATATCTTGATTTTTCCCACAGAAGACCTTTTACCTGAATTCTCTTGTTGTTTCTCCTCAACAAATGTCCCTCTTCACTACCTAATTGTAGAGGAGGTTGATGATTTCATGCCCATTTCTCTTATCTCTATATTAGCCTTGTTTTCATTCCATTGTACACAGAGTATTCTTCTTAGGCATTTGTCTTCAAAAGTGTCTTGTTTTCTCTCAATCTCTTTTGCTGTTCAATAACTTTTTGACAGTCATCAGAAACAAGACAAAATATAACTTTTTAGCAGTTTTCTGTTGTTTCAGGTTTGAGATAGAGAGGTTAATGTTTCCTTCTCTGTTGTTATTTGAGGATCAAGATAGAGAGGTTAATGTTTCCTTCTCTGTTGTTGTTTGAGGATCAAGATAGAGAGGTTAATGTTTCCCTCTCTGTTGTTGTTTGAGGATCAAGATAGAGAGGTTAATGTTTCCCTCTCTGTTGTTGTTTGAGGATCAAGATAGAGAGGTTAATGTTTCCTTCTCTGTTGTTGTTTGAGGATCAAGATAGAGAGGTTAATGTTTCCTTCTCTGTTGTTGTTTGAGGATCAAGATAGAGAGGTTAATGTTTCCCTCTCTGTTGTTGTTTGAGGATCAAGATAGAGAGGTTAATGTTTCCCTCTCTGTTGTTGTTTGAGGATCAAGATAGAGAGGTTAATGTTTCCTTCTCTGTTGTTTGAGGATCAAGATACAGAGGTTAATATTTCCTTCACTGTTGTTGTTTGAGGATCAAGATAGAGAGGTTAATGTTTCCCTCTCTGTTGTTGTTTGAGGATCAAGATAGAGAGGTTAATGTTTCCCTCTGTGTTGTTGTTTGAGGATCAAGATAGAGAGGTTAATGTTTTCCTCTCTGTTGTTGTTTGAGGATCAAGATAGAGAGGTTAATGTTTCCCTCTCTGTTGTTGTTTGAGGGTCAAGATAGAGAGGTTAATGTTTCCCTCTCTGTTGTTGTTTGAGGATCAAGATAGAGAGGTTAATGTTTTCCTCTCTGTTGTTGTTTGAGGATCAAGATAGAGAGGTTAATGTTTCCTTCTCTGTTGTTTGAGGATCAAGATAGAGAGGTTAATGTTTCCTTCTCTGTTGTTTGAGGATCAAGATAGAGAGGTTAATGTTTCCTTCTCTGTTGTTGTTTGAGGATCAAGATAGAGAGGTTAATGTTTCCCTCTCTGTTGTTTGAGGATCAAGATAGAGAGGTTAATGTTTCCTTCTCTGTTGTTGTTTGAGGATCAAGATAGAGAGGTTAATGTTTCCCTCTCTGTTGTTTGAGGATCAAGATAGAGAGGTTAATGTTTCCTTCTCTGTTGTTGTTTGAGGATCAAGATAGAGAGGTTAATGTTTCCTTCTCTGTTGTTTGAGGATCAAGATAGAGAGGTTAATGTTTCCCTCTCTGTTGTTTGAGGATCAAGATAGAGAGGTTAATGTTTCCTTCTCTGTTGTTTGAGGATCAAGATAGAGAGGTTAATGTTTCCCTCTCTGTTGTTTGAGGATCAAGATAGAGAGGTTAATGTTTCCCTCTCTGTTGTTGTTTGAGGATCAAGATAGAGAGGTTAATGTTTCCTTCTCTGTTGTTTGAGGATCAAGATACAGAGGTTAATATTTCCTTCTCTGTTGTTGTTTGAGGATCAAGATAGAGAGGTTAATGTTTCCCTCTCTGTTGTTGTTTGAGGATCAAGAAAGAGAGGTTAATGTTTCCCTCTCTGTTGTTGTTTAAGGATCAAGATAGAGAGGTTAATGTTTCCCTCTCTGTTGTTGTTTGAGGATCAAGATAGAGAGGTTAATGTTTCCCTCTCTGTTGTTGTTTGAGGGTCAAGATAGAGAGGTTAATGTTTCCCTCTCTGTTGTTGTTTGAGGATCAAGATAGAGAGGTTAATGTTTTCCTCTCTGTTGTTGTTTGAGGATCAAGATAGAGAGGTTAATGTTTCCTTCTCTGTTGTTTGAGGATCAAGATAGAGAGGTTAATGTTTCCTTCTCTGTTGTTTGAGGATCAAGATAGAGAGGTTAATGTTTCCTTCTCTGTTATTTGAGGATCAAGATAGAGAGGTTAATGTTTCCTTCTCTGTTGTTGTTTGAGGATCAAGATAGAGAGGTTAATGTTTCCCTCTCTGTTGTTTGAGGATCAAGATAGAGAGGTTAATGTTTCCTTCTCTGTTGTTGTTTGAGGATCAAGATAGAGAGGTTAATGTTTCCCTCTCTGTTGTTTGAGGATCAAGATAGAGAGGTTAATGTTTCCTTCTCTGTTGTTGTTTGAGGATCAAGATAGAGAGCTTAATGTTTCCTTCTCTGTTGTTTGAGGATCAAGATAGAGAGGTTAATGTTTCCCTCTCTGTTGTTTGAGGATCAAGATAGAGAGGTTAATGTTTCCTTCTCTGTTGTTTGAGGATCAAGATAGAGAGGTTAATGTTTCCCTCTCTGTTGTTTGAGGATCAAGATAGAGAGGTTAATGTTTCCTTCTCTGTTGTTTGAGGATCAAGATAGAGAGCTTAATGTTTCCTTCTCTGTTGTTTGAGGATCAAGATAGAGAGGTTAATGTTTCCCTCTCTGTTGTTTCAGGATCAAGATAGAGAGGTTAATGTTTCCTTCTCTGTTGTTGTTTGAGGATCAAGATAGAGAGGTTAATGTTTCCCTCTCTGTTGTTGTTTGAGGATCAAGATAGAGAGGTTAATGTTTCCCTCTCTGTTGTTGTTTGAGGATCAAGATAGAGAGGTTAATGTTTCCTTCTCTGTTGTTTGAGGATCAAGATAGAGAGGTTAATGTTTCCTTCTCTGTTGTTGTTTGAGGATCAAGATAGAGAGGTTAATGTTTCCTTCTCTGTTGTTTCAGGATCAAGATAGAGATGTTAATGTTTCCTTCTCTGTTGTTGTTTGAGGATCAAGATAGAGAGGTTAATGTTTCCTTCTCTGTTGTTGTTTGAGGATCAAGATAGAGAGGTTAATGTTTCCTTCTCTGTTGTTTCAGGATCAAGATAGAGAGGTTAATGTTTCCTTCTCTGTTGTTTCAGGATCAAGATAGAGAGCTTAATGTTTCCTTCTCTGTTGTTTGAGGATCAAGATAGAGAGGTTAATGTTTCCTTCTCTGTTGTTTCAGGATCAAGATAGAGAGGTTAATGTTTCCTTCTCTGTTGTTTCAGGATCAAGATAGAGAGGTTAATGTTTCCTTCTCTGTTGTTTGAGGATCAAGATAGAGAGGTTAATGTTTCCCTCTCTGTTGTTGTTTGAGGATCAAGATAGAGAGGTTAATGTTTCCCTCTCTGTTGTTGTTTGAGGATCAAGATAGAGAGGTTAATGTTTCCTTCTCTGTTGTTTGAGGATCAAGATACAGAGGTTAATATTTCCTTCACTGTTGTTGTTTGAGGATCAAGATAGAGAGGTTAATGTTTCCCTCTCTGTTGTTGTTTGAGGATCAAGATAGAGAGGTTAATGTTTCCCTCTCTGTTGTTTCAGGATCAAGATAGAGAGGTTAATGTTTCCCTCTCTGTTGTTTCAGGATCAAGATAGAGAGGTTAATGTTTCCCTCTCTGTTGTTTCAGGATCAAGATAGAGAGCTTAATGTTTCCTTCTCTGTTGTTTGAGGATCAAGATAGAGAGGTTAATGTTTCCTTCTCTGTTGTTTGACGATCAAGATAGAGAGGTTAATGTTTCCTTCTCTGTTGTTTGAGGATCAAGATAGAGAGCTTAATGTTTCCTTCTCTGTTGTTTGAGG
This sequence comes from Megaustenia siamemsis, assembly GCA_032433765.1. Classification (NCBI taxonomy): domain Eukaryota; kingdom Metazoa; phylum Mollusca; class Gastropoda; order Stylommatophora; family Ariophantidae; genus Megaustenia; species Megaustenia siamemsis. The sequence continues at coordinate 17,448,998 of JAVIAB010000159.1, forward strand.
ATCAAGATAGAGAGGTTAATGTTTCCTTCTCTGTTGTTGTTTGAGGATCAAGATAGAGAGGTTAATGTTTCCTTCTCTGTTGTTGTTTGAGGATCAAGATAGAGAGGTTAATGTTTCCCTCTCTGTTGTTATTTGAGGATCAAGATATAGAGGTTAATGTTTCCTTCTCTGTTGTTGTTTGAGGATCAAGATAGAGAGGTTAATGTTTCCCTCTCTGTTGTTGTTTGAGGATCAAGATAGAGAGGTTAATGTTTCCCTCTCTGTTGTTGTTTGAGGATCAAGATAGAGAGGTTAATGTTTCCTTCTCTGTTGTTTCAGGATCAATATAGAGAGGTTAATGTTTCCCTCTCTGTTGTTGTTTGAGGATCAAGATAGAGAGGTTAATGTTTCCTTCTCTGTTGTTGTTTGAGGATCAAGATAGATAGGTTAATGTTTCCTTCTCTGTTGTTGTTTGAGGATCAAGATAGAGAGGTTAATGTTTCCTTCTCTGTTGTTTCAGGATCAAGATAGAGAGGTTAATGTTTCCCTCTCTGTTGTTTGAGGATCAAGATAGAGAGGTTAATGTTTCCCTCGCTGTTGTTTCAGGATCAAGATAGAGAGGTTAATGTTTCCCTCGCTGTTGTTTCAGGATCAAGATAGAGAGGTTAATGTTTCCCTCACTGTTGTTTCAGGATCAAGATAGAGAGCTTAATGTTTCCCTCGCTGTTGTTTCAGGATCAGGATAGAGAGGTTAATGTTTCCTTCTCTGTTGTTTCAGGATCAAGATAGAGAGGTTAATGTTTCCTTCTCTGTTGTTGTTTCAGGATCAAGATAGAGAGGTTAATGTTTCCTTCTCTGTTGTTTGAGGATCAAGATAGAGAGGTTAATGTTTCCTTCTCTGTTGTTTCAGGATAAAGATAGAGAGGTTAATGTTTCCTTCTCTGTTGTTTCAGGATCGAGATGTTGCTGAAGGAGCAGATTTCCTGATGGTGAAGCCAGGTCTGCCATATCTTGATGTTGTCAGACTCCTCAAACAAAAGGTATGTATCATATTGAAAAACGGCAAATGGTATGCTATAGAATAATACCAAAAGGTAAATTATGGTAGAACCAAACACTTTGTGGTGGTTAAGGTAATACAACAAAAGGTATGAGTTCTTGACAATGTAATAACGAATGGCCCAGAACAGAGTCGTGTGGCGAGATACAATGCAGGTCCTGTGCTAGGTCTGATGCTTGATTCAGACACAAGGAGTCTTTGTATTCAATGTGCTGTCTTCATCTCGCAATGACAGTAGATAGATACATTGAATCAAGTATGCATGTTTTGTAGTTACCAATACATTCATGACAAACCCAAGGGTACTGAGTTCTTCCCAAAAACATTGAGCAAGGTATAATATAATATAATATAATGTAATGTAATGTAATACAATACAATACTATACTGTACTGTACTGTGCTGTGCAATGCAATGCAATACAATACAATATAATACAATACAATATAATACAATACAATATAATACGATACAATACAATACAATATAATACAATAAAATACGATACAATACAATGCAATATAATATAATAATTTGTATAATTTAATAATTAAAAACTAATAATTATCATTTATTATCATTAACTAATAATTATAGTTCTTGAACAGAGAAATGAAGAACTAAATAGAAAGAGGATTATGGACTATCTAGCACTGTGGCTTGAGAGAAGAGACATATAACTATAAGTAAGTCTAAGTACCCCCCGTCACGCCAAGTGGCGTATAGGGAAATATGGTGTTAGTGACCCTATATTTTACAGACCTTCAGCACATGATTTTTGGGGTAATGTGGTCGGTATTACGCCCGTGCTGCTTTACTTTCCCAGAAAAAATCCGGTACCCATTTAAGGCTGGGTGAACCCGGAGCCGTCGGTTGGGATCGAACCCTACCCCTTGTCCGTAGTAGTCCAGACATATAACTATAGGTAGAGAATATACAGGATGGTTTGGTTCCATTGCTTAGAAGAAGAAACGAGAACAATATGTAGAGAAGATACTGACTGTCTAGTATCATAGCTTGGAAGAAACGAGAACAATATGTAGAGAAGATACTGACTGTCTAGTATCATAGCTTGGAAGAAATAGAGAACAATATGTAGAGAAGATACTGACTGTCTAGTATCATAGCTTGGAAGAAATAGAGAACAATATGTAGAGAAGATACTGACTGTCTAGTATAATGGTTTGGAAGAAATAGAGAACAATATTTTGAGAAGATACTGACTGTCTAGTATCATGGTTTGGAAGAAATAGAGAACAATATGTAGAGAAGATACTGACTGTCTAGTATCATGGTTTGGAAGAAATAGAGAACAATATGTAGAGAAGATACTGACAGTCTAGTATCATGGTTTGGAAGAAATAGAGAACAATATGTGGAGAAGATACTGACAGTCTAGTATCATGGCTTGGAAGAAATAGAGAACAATATGTAGAGAAGATACTGACTATTTAGTATCATAGCTTGGAAGAAATAGAGAACAATATGTAGAGAAGATACTGACTGTCTAGTATTCATGGCTTGGAAGAAGTAGAGAACAATATGTAGAGAAGATACTGACAGTCTAGTATCATGGTTTGGAAGAAATAGAGAACAATATGTGGAGAAGATACTGACAGTCTAGTATCATGGTTTGGAAGAAATAGAGAACAATATGTGGAGAAGATACTGACAGTCTAGTATCATGGCTTGGAATTAATAGAGAACAATATGTAGAGAAGATACTGACTATTTAGTATCATAGCTTGGAAGAAATAGAGAACAATATGTAGAGAAGATACTGACTGTCTAGTATTCATGGCTTGGAAGAAGTAGAGAACAATATGTAGAGAAGATACTGACAGTCTAGTATCATGGTTTGGAAGAAATAGAGAACAATATGTGGAGAAGATACTGACAGTCTAGTATCATGGCTTGGAAGAAATAGAGAACAATATGTAGAGAAGATACTGACAATTTAGTATCATAGCTTGGAAGAAATAGAGAACAATATGTAGAGAAGATACTGACTGTCTAGTATCATGGCTTGGAAGAAGTAGAGAACAATATGTAGAGAAGATACTGACAGTCTAGTATCATGGTTTGGAAGAAATAGAGAACAATATGTAGAGAAGATACTGACAGTCTAGTATCATGGCTTGGAAGAAATAGAAGAACAATATGTAGAGAAGATACTGACTGTCTAGTATCATGGTTTGGAAGAAATAGAGAACAATATGTAGAGAAGATACTGACTGTCTAGTATCATGGTTTGGAAGAAATAGAGAACAATATTTTGAGAAGATACTGACTGTCTAGTATCATGGCTTGGAAGAAATGGAGAACAATATGTAGAGAAGATACTGACTGTCTAGTATAATGGTTTGGAAGAAATAGAGAACAATATTTTGAGAAGATACTGACTGTCTAGTATCATGGTTTGGAAGAAATAGAGAACAATATGTAGAGAAGATACTGACTGTCTAGTATCATGGTTTGGAAGAAATAGAGAACAATATGTAGAGAAGATACTGACTGTCTAGTATCATAGCTTGGAAGAAATAGAGAACAATATGTAGAGAAGATACTGACTGTCTAGTATCATGGTTTGGAAGAAATAGAGAACAATATGTAGAGAAGATACTGACTGTCTAGTATCATGGTTTGGAAGAAATAGAGAACAATATGTGGAGAAGATACTGACAGTCTAGTATCATGGCTTGGAAGAAATAGAGAACAATATGTAGAGAAGATACTGACTATTTAGTATCATAGCTTGGAAGAAATAGAGAACAATATGTAGAGAAGATACTGACTGTCTAGTATCATGGCTTGGAAGAAGTAGAGAACAATATGTAGAGAAGATACTGACAGTCTAGTATCATGGTTTGGAAGAAATAGAGAACAATATGTGGAGAAGATACTGACAGTCTAGTATCATGGCTTGGAAGAAATAGAGAACAATATGTAGAGAAGATACTGACTGTCTAGTATCATGGTTTGGAAGAAATAGAGAACAACATATAGAGAAAATACTGCACAGTATGAAATCATGGTTTAGAAGAAGCAGAGAATTTCACCAATATATTCACCCTTATTTCATCAACTTCACCAATATATTCACCCTTATTTCATCAATTTCACCACTATATTCACCCTTATTTCATCAACATTGCTAATACATCTGCCCCTATTTCATCAACTTCACCAATATATTCACCATCAACTTCACCAATATATTCACCCTTATTTCATCAACTTCACCAATATATTCACCCTTATTTCATCAATTTCACCACTATATTCACCCCTATTTCATCAACATTGCTAATACATCTGCCCCTATTTCATCAATTTCACCACATACCCACTTGTAATAATTCTCCTTTGTTTTATCCAGTACCCCACCCATCCGCTGGCTATCTATAATGTTTCTGGAGAGTATGCCATGTTGCACCACGCTGCTTCGGCTGGGGCGTTTGATCTGAAGACTGCGGTTATGGAGACTTTGTTAAGTATGAGAAGAGCTGGTACGAAGTTTTTTTTTAAATTTTTTTTTTTTTATGTTTGAGTTTCACTCTCCTTATCTTATGTATTTTAGAAGCAAAGTCAAGGTCAAGTACAAGACTTGAATCTGCATCCTAGCACGTGAGTTTTCACCCATATGTGCACGGTTCCCTACCCAGAAGTGTTCAGAGACTTCTGAATAGTGTCGCTTCAAGCATCGAAACTCATGATGCGAGGTGGCATTCCTCACCTTCCCAGAGTACTGCCCTGGTGCCCATTTCTGCCAGCGGCTGGGTAAACTGGGGGGAGTGGGACCGGGATTTTTGTCAAACCATGAGGACAATTCACACTGCTTGCAGCGGAAATCGAATATGGGTTATCTGAACGTCGGTAGCCCAGTTTGGTGGTTTTCCCACCTAGGCTAAACGAGGTCCCCTATGTATTTTAAATACATTACAAACACTTCCCTTTGTGTTAAATACATCACGAATACTTCTCTTTGTATTAAATACATCACAAATCCTCCTATGTATTTTAAATACATTCAAACACTTCTTTGTGTTAATACATCACGAATACGTCTCTTTGTATTAAATACATCACAAATGCTTCTTTGTGTAAATACATCACAAATACATATCTTTATGTTACAAATAATACATTCTTTATGTTAGATACATCACAAATACGTATCTTTGTGTTAGATACCTCACAAATACATATCTTTATGTTAAATAATTCACAAATCATAACTTTGAGTTACAAATACATCACAAATTCATTTCTGTGTTCAATACACTAAATACCTTTCTTTATGTTAAATACACTAGAAATGCCTTTCTTTATGTTAAATACTCCATAAATACCTTTCTTTATGTTAAATACACTAGAAATACCATTCTTTATGTTAAATACTCTAGAAATACCTTTCTTTATGTTAAATACTCTAGAAATACCTTTCTTTATGTTAAATACTCTAGAAATACCTTTCTTTATGTTAAATACTCTAGAAATACCTTTATTTATGTTAAATACTCTAGAAATACTTTTCTTTATGTTAAATACGCTAGAAATAATTTCCTTTATGTTAAATACACTAGAAATACTTCACTTTATGCTAAATGCATCATAATTACGTCACTCTGTTTTAACACTTACTGTACAGGCTCAAAATGTACATTTTTACAGAGTATTTTTAAGAAAGTAAAAAATTAGCCTTGAAAAGTTGTGGAAATCAAAACTCATTAGCACAAACACAAAACTTAGGCTATTCAAATCAAATGTACTATCAACCCTTACATATGCGTGTGAAAGCTGGAAAACAACAAGAGATATAGAAACAAAGTTGAACGCATTCGAAAATAAATGTCTAAGGAAAATACTTGGTATAGAATGGAACGAATTCAAAACAAACGAGGAAATTAGAGAAATCGCCAATCAACCACTAATATCTTCAGTAATAAAGAAAAGACGATGGTCATACGTTGGACATGTGATGAGAAGAGATAATAATCGAATAGCAAAGCAAGCCCTCATATGGGAAACAACAGGTAAAAGAAAAAGAGGAAGACCCAGGGAGACACTGAGAAGAACATTGATGAGAGAGGCAAGAGCAGCAGGAATCGGCTCCCTCAATGAGATAGAACTGCTTGCACAGAACAGAGACAGATGGCGAGATTTGATAAAATATCTTTAAAAGAAAACTGCTAGAACAAAAATTCATATAGGAGAAGGTGTATCTTGGTCTACGCCCTATGGGCCGGTTACGGCTCGAAAGGTCAATAGATAGATAGATAGAAAAAATTAGGGCAGGAGTGCATATCATAATATCATAACAACTTTTTAACCTCAATCATTTCAATGATGTATTTTATATCAAAATTTGTAGAATTGAATGATTCTTTTTTAAAAATGTATTTTAAAACATTTTTTGTTCAAGAAAAATAACTGAAAAACCTCATAAAGAATAAAATAAAATTGAGAAGCATTATAACAAAAGGGGAGTCTCAATATCTCAGTGTTTAGTGAACTGGACTACATGGGGCAAGAGGCAGGGTTCGATCTCAACCGACGCTTCCGGTTCACCCAGCCTTTAATGGGTACCGGATTTTTTTTCTGGGAAAGGAAAGCGGCATGGGCGTAATACCGACCACATTACCCCGAAAATCATGTGCCAAAAGTCTGTAAAATTTATGGTCACTAACACCATATTCCCTACACGCCACTTGGCATGACGGGGGTACTTTACTTTTATTTTTTACTTATTATAACAAAAACTGCACTTGAAATTATTATTTATATGTTTATTGTGCTTTAATAGCACCTTCATTGTTGTTTATTGTAAAATATATTCATTTTTTCACAGAATTATAAGTTTCAAATGTTTATGCTTAAAAATAAAATTTATGTGAATTTTGAAAATGTGTATGATCTTATGTCAATTTCAGCAACAACAAAAAAAGAAGGCAGAGTTCACACCCAAATGTCACAATATTTGTTTAATCCACATATTGCAGTAATGTATCACATATAAAAATGTGTTAAAATATTAACTATAAATAGGGCCATAAGAAATCATCATCATCATCAAGTACCGGGCCTGATAGCGTAGATGATCTGTCTCTCCACAACTTTCGATCTCGGCAGTTATTTATCATTTCTGTTGTTGACCTTCTGCCAAGCCATTCTCTTAAGCTGTCTGGTATCTTTTCTCTTTGCTTCCCTCTATCTCTTCGTCCCTCAATTTTCCCAGTTGTTACAATATATTCCAGTTGTTCTCTTCTCATTACATGGCCAAAAAATGATTGTTTCTTCCTAATATTGGAAATTAGCTCTCTTTTTGCTTTGACCTCTTTCAGAACATTTTCATTACTCTTCTTAGCTGTCCATGGTATTCTCTATATTCTTCTCTAAAGCCACATTTCTACAGACTCCAGTGATTTTCTATAAGAAATCTATCCATCTATCTATTGACCTTTCGAGCCTTAGCCGGCCCATAGGGCGTAGACCAAGATACTCCTTCTCTTTATCTAAATTTTTGTTCTAGCAGTTTTCAATTCTTTTAAATTTTATCAAATCTCGCCATTTGTCTCTGTTCTGTGCAAGCAACTCTGTCTCATTGAGGGAGCCGATTCCTGCTGCTCTTGCCTCTCTCATCAATGTTCTTCTCAGTGTCTCTCTCTGAGTCTTCCTCTTACCTGTTGTTTCCCACATGAGGGCCTGCTTTGCTATTCGGATATTACCTCTTCTCATCACATGTCCAACATATGACCATCGTCATTTCTTTATTACTGAGGATATTGATAAGAAATACACAAGAAAAATAAATATAAAAAATATTAACTTAATTTATTTTCCACTCAGGCTGAATATAGGGCACATAGAGCAGAAGTCATTCTTCACAGTTGACAATCTGCTTCTGGTTCTTGTAGTTCTTTGTTGTCTCTAAGGCCCATATTTGAGCCTTCCATAGAAATTACTCTGTTATTGATTCTCTTGGCCTGCCTTGTTTTCTTTTACCAGATGGTTTCCACTTGAATGCCTGATGGGGGAAGTCTTTCTTCACTCAATCTCAGTACTTGATCTTTTTTATAAACTAAAAATTAAAGTACCCCCGTCACGCCAAGTGGCATATAGGGAATATGGTGTCAGTGACCATAAATTTTACAGACCCTCAGCTCATGATTTTTGGGGTAATGTGGTCGGTATTACACCCGTGCTGCTTTTTTTTTCCCAGAAAAAAATCCAGTACCCATTAAAGGCTGGGACCTTTTTATAAAGCTCAACATATATTCTTGTTATAAGAAATAATCACATAAGAAATGTAAATATAAATTTAAGAAATATAAGTATAATAAATATAAATATAAGAAATAATCACATAAGAAAGAAATATAAGGAATATAAGAAATAATCACATAAGAAATGCAAATATAAGAAATATAAATATAAAAATTTAATTATAAGAAATATAAATATAAGAAATATAAATATAAGAAATGTAAATATAAGAAATGTAAATATAAGAAATATAAATATAAGAAATATAAATATAAGAAATATAAATATAAGAAATGTAAATATAAGAAATGTAAATATAAGAAATATAAATATAAGAAATATAAATATAAGAAATATAAATATAAGAATTATAAATATAAGAAATATAAATATAAGAAATATAAATATAAGAAATATAAATATAAGAAATGTAAATATAAGAATTATAAATATAAAAAAATATAAATATAAGAAATATAAATATAAGAAAGAAATATAAATATAAGAAATATAAATATAAGAAATATAAATATAAGAAAAATTGTATTGTCTCCAGGTGCTGATATTCTGATCACCTATTTCACTCCACAAGTGCTGGACTGGATCTGGCAGGATCAGCTTGCAATCCGGAGTACTGTACAAACAAATGGACCTGTGTCGGAGAACAAGTGAGCAGTTTGGGCTGTGTGACGTGACAGGAACCAAGAAATGAAGAAAAATAACCGTATAACCAGAAAGGAGAATCTGAATGTTGATAGTCACACCCTTATGTGACATGACAGTTGTTGGCTATTGTTAATTGTCTAAATCTTGTTCTAATATTGTCTTTCTATTCTATAGTTGATCTTTCACCATTCTACAAAGATAGAGTGGTTAGTATCTTTCATGTCCGTTTTCTTTTATTTTTATTTATTTATTTTTTTTTTTGGTCTTAGTATGCGACTGCCAATTATTTTTCTGTCATTTGTATATTTTTATCATCGCGTGACACATTGGCTTTTCACAACGTCAAACAGCTTCAGATCTAAATGTTTGGTCATTAATATCTTTCATCTGTTCTTTCATTGAATACTTCTTCCATCGTTAAAATCTTTCATCTGTTCTTTCATTGAATACTTCTTCCATCATTCCTCTTTTGCTTTTCAGCATTGAGGGGAGATATATGTGGTCTTTTGCTCTTCTGTTGGCCTCTGCTGCTGTTATCTTTCCTAGTGTTTTTAATGTTCCATCAATCTATCTTTTTTGTGGTCGACCCTTGAGTCTGGTGTTCTCATAATGTTAATTAGAGGCTCATTGTGTTGTGTTTTGTATTTTTGCCTTATCACGTGATCAAACCATTTTATCTGTTGTTTTTTTTTCCATTTACTATATCAGATTGTTAAGTATTTTTGCTCTTAGCCATCTCCATATATCAGTTTCTGTCATTGCTACAATGTTAGACAATCTGTATCTTTTGTCTATGTTGTTTTGTCTATGAGGGAGGTTTCTGTTTTTAAGATTGTGGTTCTGCCCTATATGCCGTCTTCGGCTCGAAAGGATAATAGATTGATAGATAGTAAACATGTCAGTAATGTTGCACTGTGGGATATTTGATTCAGGCCAGACCGAGGTATTTTGGTTGTTGTCTGTTGTAATGTTGCATTGTGGGATATTTGATTCACGCCAGACCAAGGTATTTTGGTTGTTGTCTGATGTAATGTTGCATTGTGGGATATCTGATTCAAGCCAGACCAAGGTATTTTGGTTGTTGTTTGTTGTAATGTTGCACTAGGAAATATTTTATTCTTGGGAAATTAAGGCATTTTGTTCCAGTCTGTTGTAATGTAGAGATGTGGACTCATTTGACTCAAATCAAATTTGGAAATTTTGATTCTAGACTGTTGTAATGTTAAGATGGAGGGTCATTTGACTCAAATCAAATTTAGGCATTTTGGTTCTAGTCTGTTGTAATGTAGAGATGTGGAGTCATTTGACTCAAGTTGAATTGAGTGAGGCATTTATAGCCCAGGCTATTATAATTTAAAGATGTCAAATCATTTGACTCAAGTCAAATTGGGACATTTTAGTTTTAAACTATTGTAACATAGAAGTGTGAAGTCATACAAAAATTAAATTGGGACATTTTAGTTTTAAACTGTTGTAACATAGAAGTGTGAAGTCATACAAAAATTAAATTGGAACATTTTAGTTCTAGTCTTTTGTTATAACATTGTAAGATCATTTGACTCTAGTCAAGTTACACAGTTTTTTTTTTTTAAGTTTTAATTTTCTTGAATCTGCCAAAATAAACTTAGAATTAAACTTAATCATTTGTTATAGGGTACACATTTTTAAGTAAACATTACAATTTTGTATGAAACAGAAAATAGGAAAAAGTGGTATGGTTACAGCATTAAATAGTTGAAGAACAAGACAGAATCAAAAGGACGTTGCAGCTCAGAAGCAACTTTTATCTTATTATCTTGATCATCAATTTTACAGCAGCCTCACATTTTTTTTAATCTTTACCCATTTCAATTTTGTAACAGGGTCTGACTGTTTTGTGCATGTTTCTATATTATGTAACACAGAATAAAATGGTAAAATTGTTACAGTCTTCACAGTTGAAATTTGCGTGAATTTCTATTCATTTATAAGCAGCATGTAGTTTACATTGTAACAAATTCTTCACACCTTCTATTGTGTCCTGTCTAGTACCTCCATACCTTCTATTGTGTCCTGTCTAGTACCTCCACACCTTCTATTGTGTCCTGTCTAGTACCTCCATACCTTCTATTGTGTCCTGTCTAGTACCTCCATACCTTCTATTGTGTCCTGTCTAGTACCTCCAAACTCTCTATTGTGTCCTGTCTAGTACTTCCACACCTATTGTGTCCTGTCTAGTACCTCCGCACCTTCTATTGTGTCCTGTCTAGTTCCTCCACTCTCTCTATTGTGTCCTGTCTAGTACCTCCACACCTTCTATTGTGTCCTGTCTAGTACCTCCACACCTATTGTGTCCTGTCTAGTACCTCCGCACCTTCTATTGTGTCCTGTCTAGTACCTCCACACCTTCTATTGTGTCCTGTCTAGTACCTCCATACCTTCTATTGTGTCCTGTCTAGTACCTCCATACCTTCTATTGTGTCCTGTCTAGTACCTCCAAACTCTCTATTGTGTCCTGTCTAGTACTTCCACACCTATTGTGTCCTGTCTAGTACCTCCGCACCTTCTATTGTGTCCTGTCTAGTACCTCCACTCTCTCTATTGTGTCCTGTCTAGTACCTCCACACCTTCTATTGTGTCCTGTCTAGTACCTCCACACCTATTGTGTCCTGTCTAGTACCTCCGCACCTTCTATTGTGTCCTGTCTAGTACCTCCACTCTCTCTATTGTGTCCTGTCTAGTACCTCCACTCTCTCTATTGTGTCCTGTCTAGTACCTCCGCACCTTCTATTGTGTCCTGTCTTGTACCTCCACACCATCTATTGTGTCCTGTCTAGTACCTCCACACCTTCTATTGTGTCCTGTCTCCACTCTCTCTATTGTGTCCTGTATAGTACCTCCACACCTTCTATTGTGTCCTGTCTAGTACCTCCACCCCTTCTATTGTGTCCTGTCTAGTACCTCCACACCTTCTATTGTGTCCTGTCCAATACCTCCACACCTTCTATTGTGTCCTGTCCAATACCTCCACATCTTATATTGTGTCCTGTCCTAACCACCACGTCTTCTATTGTGTTATTTCCTAACCTCCACAACTTCTATTGTTATTGGTTATTGGTTATGGAAGGCCTCGGTATCACTGCAAGCGAATTAAAATCCATAATTGCTCAACCGCCCGTGCCAGTGGAATCATCCGAATTATAACTCATCTTCCAAAGAAAGAAAGGTAACTGTAGTCCCCATCATAGCAGTCTCAGCACACGCCAAAAGACATAAGTCGAAACCGCACAGAAAGTGAACACAGCCAACTGTTCCCTGTCATACGATATCATCATTCATCGTACACAATTGGAGTATCGAAACATGATCAAAATGGATGAGACACACAGCTCACGGTGTGCACAGAGCACTTAACTCAGTAGCTCCTGCAACAAGCCGGACTTGGAACATGAGGAAACTGCAACAAGGAACACTTTGCAGACATAGCCTTCAATGGTTCCTGCCGCCTATCCATCACATTGCCCGGAAGATCACGTCCTCCTGAAAATGATGATCGTCATAGTAAATGTATGACGCTTGATGATGTTAGGACATCGTGTTTAACTCCAACTCTGAACATACAAAACACAGTTCGTCGTCAGATTATCCCCGATGCACACCAAACACAAGATCGCAAGATTAGCGCATGGTCGGTCTTGGGACACACGATGATCCATTATGATGACGTAGCACGCACACAATGTCTGTGCCCATGTATTCATTATTACTCTACTAAATGCAGTCTACAACGAACGAAACATGGTACAAACTTCCCAAAGACGCTGACTTGACGGATCCCACCACATTAATGCATTGGAACTTGTAAATAACTTGCGTCAACCATCTCCATCAAATGGTCACTGAACAGCACTTTGTGTGACATAAAACGCAGATCAACATTAGACGTTGGAAGGCGCATTCACAACACTTGAATTGTCAAAACGGAGCATTGCTGTGCGAGCAACGCCAATTCAATGGCGCAGATATAACAAGTAGAACATCATTTCGAATGGAATGCAGAAAATTGGAACGGAAACCCGAAGTTGATAAGAATCCAACGGAATTTCTGCAGCGATAGAGAGAACGTGACTCAGTTCCGCCATCTTGGAAATGGAAGTCCTTCTATTGTGTCCTGTCCTAACTTCCACACTTTCTTTTCTGTCCTGTCCAGTGCCTCTACACCTATTGTGTCCTGTCCTAACCTCCACACACTGTCTTTTGTGTTCTTTCCAGTGCCTCCACACCTTCCATAATGTTCTATCCAGTACCTCGACACCTGCAATTTTGTTCTGTGCAGTACCTCCACACCTTCTACTGTGTCCTGTCCTAATGTCCACACCTTCTACTGTGTCCTGTCCTAATGTCCACACCTTCTACTGTGTCCTGTCCTAATGTCCACACCTTCTACTGTGTCCTGTCCTAATGTCCACACCTTCTACTGTGTCCTGTCCTAATGTCCACACCTTCTACTGTGTCCTGTCCTAATGTCCACACCTTCTACTGTGTCCTGTCCTAATGTCCACACCTTCTACTGTGTCCTATCCTAATGTCCACACCTTCTACTGTGTCCTGTCCTAATGTCCACACCTTCTACTGTGTCCTGTCCTAATGTCCACACCTTCTACTGTGTCCTGTCCTAATGTCCACACCTTCTACTGTGTCCTGTCCTAATGTCCACACCTTCTACTGTGTCCTGTCCTAATGTCCACACCTTCTACTGTGTCCTGTCCTAATGTCCACACCTTCTACTGTGTCCTGTCCTAATGTCCACACCTTCTACTGTGTCCTGTCCTAATGTCCACATCTTCTACTGTGTCCTGTCCTAATGTCCATACCTTCTACTGTGTCCTGTCCTAATGTCCACATCTTCTACTGTGTCCTGTCCTAATGTCCACATCTTCTACTGTGTCCTGTCCTAATGTCCATACCTTCTACTGTGTCCTGTCCTAATGTCCACACCTTCTACTGTGTCCTGTCCTAATGTCCACATCTTCTACTGTGTCCTGTCCTAATGTCCATACCTTCTACTGTGTCCTGTCCTAATGTCCATACCTTCTACTGTGTCCTGTCCTAATGTCCATACCTTCTACTGTGTCCTGTCCTAATGTCCACACCTTCTACTGTGTCCTGTCCTAATGTCCATACCTTCTACTGTGTCCTGTCCTAATGTCCACACCTTCTACTGTGTCCTGTCCTAATGTCCACATCTTCTACTGTGTCCTGTCCTAATGTCCATACCTTCTACTGTGTCCTGTCCTAATGTCCATACCTTCTACTGTGTCCTGTCCTAATGTCCATACCTTCTACTGTGTCCTGTCCTAATGTCCATACCTTCTACTGTGTCCTGTCCTAATGTCCATACCTTCTACTGTGTCCTGTCCTAATGTCCATACCTTCTACTGTGTCCTGTCCTAATGTCCACACCTTCTACTGTGTCCTATCCTAATGTCCACACCTTCTACTGTGTCCTGTCCTAATGTCCACACCTTCTACTGTGTCCTGTCCTAATGTCCATACCTTCTACTGTGTCCTGTCCTAATGTCCATACCTTCTACTGTGTCCTGTCCTAATGTCCATACCTTCTACTGTGTCCTGTCCTAATGTCCATACCTTCTACTGTGTTCTGTCCTAATGTCCATACCTTCTATTGTTTCCTGTCCTAATGTCCACCCACACCTTCTACTGTGTCCTGTCCTAATGTCCACACCTTCTACTGTGTCCTGTCCTAATGTCCACACCTTCTACTGTGTCCTGTCCTAATGTCCACACCTTCTACTGTGTCCTGTCCTAATGTCCACACCTTCTACTGTGTCATGTCCTAATGTCCACACCTTCTACTGTGTCCTGTCCTAATGTCCACACCTTCTACTGTGTCCTGTCCTAATGTCCACACCTTCTACTGTGTCCTGTCCTAATGTCCACACCTTCTACTGTGTCCTGTCCTAATGTCCACACCTTCTACTGTGTCCTGTCCTAATGTCCATACCTTCTACTGTGTCCTGTCCTAATGTCCACACCTTCTACTGTGTCCTGTCCTAATGTCCATACCTTCTACTGTGTCCTGTCCTAATGTCCACACCTTCTACTGTGTCCTGTCCTAATGTCCATACCTTCTACTGTGTCCTGTCCTAATGTCCATACCTTCTACTGTGTCCTGTCCTAATGTCCATACCTTCTACTGTGTCCTGTCCTAATGTCCATACCTTCTACTGTGCCCTGTCCTAATGTCCATACCTTCTATTGTTTCCTGTCCTAATGTCCATACCTTCTATTGTTTCCTGTCCTAACCTCCACACCTTCTATTGTGTCCTGTCCAGTGTCTCTACACCTTCTATTATGTCCTATCCTGTACAACCACACCTTCTATTGTGTTCTGCCCAGTGTCTCCACACCTTCTATTGTGTCTTGTCCAGTAGCTCCACACCTTCTATTGTGTTATGTCCTAACATCAAATCCTTCTAGTGTGTCCTGTCCTAATCTCCACACCTTCTATTGTGTTTTGTCGAGTGCCTCCACACCTATTGTGTCATGTCCTAACCTCCACACCTTCTATTGTGTCCTGTCCAGTACGTCCACACCTTCTATTGTGTCCTGTCCAGTACCTCCACACCTTCTATTGTGTCCTGTCCTAACCTCCACACCTTCTATTGTCTCCTGTCCTAACCTCCACACCTTCTATTGTGTCCTGTCCTAACCTCCACACCTTCTATTGTGTCCTGTCCAGTACCTCCACACCTTCCATTGTGTCCTGTCCTAACCTCCACACCTTCTATTGTGTCCTGTCCTAACCTCCACACCTTCTATTGTGTCCTGTCCTAACCTCCACACCTTCTATTGTGTCCTGTCCTAACCTCCACATCTTCCATTGTGTCCTGTCCTAACCTCCACATCTTCCATTGTGTCCTGTCCTAACCTCCACACCTTCTGTTGTGTCCTGTCCTAACCTCCACACCTTCCATTGTGTCCTGTTCAGTACCTCCACACCTTCTAGTGTGTCCTGTCCAGTACTACCACACCTTCTATTGTGTCATATCCAGTATCTCCACACCTTCTATTGTGTCATGTCCAGTACATCCACACCTTCTATTGTGTCATGTCCAGTTCCTCCACACCTTCTATTGTGTCATGTCCAGTATCTCCACACCTTCTATTGTGTAATGTCCAGTTCCTCCACACCTTCTAGTGTGTCATGTCCAGTACATCCACACCTTCTATTGTGTCCTGTCCTAACCTCCACACCTTCTGTTGTGTCCTGTCCTAACCTCCACACCTTCTATTGTGTCCTGTCCTAACCTCCACACCTTCTATTGCGTCCTGTCCTAACCTCCACACCTTCTATTGTGTCCTGTCCTAACTTCCACACCTTCTATTGTGTCCTGTCCTAAACTCCACACCTTCTATCCTTCTCTCCACTAACCGTGATCAGAGCCCCAGTAACCACACGACATGACATATGACAGTAGCTCTATCCTTCTCTCCCCTAACCGTGATCAGAGCCCCAGTAACCACACGACATGACATATGACAGTAGCTCTATCCTTCTCTCCCCTAACAGTGATCAGAGCCCCAGTAACCACACGATATGACAGTAGCTCTATCCTTCTCTCCCCTAACCGTGATCAGAGCCCCAGTAACCACACGACATGACATATGACAGTAGCTCTATCCTTCTCTCCCCTAACCGTGATCAGAGCCCCAGTAACCTCACGACATGACATATGACAGTAGCTCTGTTCTTCTCTCCCCTAACCGTGATCAGAGCGCCAGTAACCACACGACATGACATATGACAGTAGCTCTATCCTTCTCTCCCCTAACCGTGATCAGAGCCCCAGCAACCACACGACATGACATATGACAGTAGCTCTATCCTTCTCTCCCCTAACCGTGATCAGAGCCCCAGTAACCACACGACATGACATATGACAGTAGCTCTGTCCTTCTCTCCCCTAACCGTGATCAGAGCCCCAGTAACCACACGACATGACATATGACAGTAGCTCTATTCTTCTCTCCCCTAACCGTGATCAGAGCCCCAGTAACCACACGACATGACATATGACAGTAGCTCTATTCTTCTCTCCACTAACCGTGATCAGAGCCCCAGTAACCACACGACATGACATATGACAGTAGCTCTATCCTTCTCTCCCCTAACCATGATCAGAGCCTCAGTAACCACACGACATGACATATGACAGTAGCTCTATCCTTCTCTCCCCTAACCGTGATCAGAGCCCCAGTAACCACACGACATGACATATGACAGTAGCTCTATTCATCTCTCCCCTGAACGTGGTCAGATATAGTCCCAGTAACCACACGACATGACATATGACAGTAGCTCTATCCTTCTCTCCCCTAACCGTGATCAGAGCCCCAGTAACCACACGACATGACATATGACAGTAGCTCTATTCATCTCTCCCCTGAACGTGGTCAGATATAGTCCCAGTAACCACACGACATGACATATGACAGTAGCTCTATCCTTCTCTCCCCTAACCGTGATCAGAGCCCCAGTAACCACACGACATGACATATGACAGTAGCTCTATTCATCTCTCCCCTGAACGTGGTCAGATATAGTCCCAGTAACCACACGACATGACATATGACAGTAGCTCTATCCTTCTCTCCCCTAACCGTGATCAGAGCCCCAGTAACCACACGACATGACATATGACAGTAGCTCTATTCATCTCTCCCCTGAACGTGGTCAGATATAGTCCCAGTAACCACACGACATGACATATGACAGTAGCTCTATTCTCTCCACTAACCGTGATCAGAGCCCCAGTAACGACATGACATATGACAGTAGCTCTATTCATCTCTCCCCTGAACGTGGTCAGATATAGTCCCAGTAACCACACGACATGACAGATCATCATCCCATCTTTTATTCCTCTGTCCACTTCTCCCTAATTTAACCGTACTAGATGTAGTAATATGTATTTGTGCCCCACCGTTTGTTGTCGCTGTCCTTGTTATCTGAAGAAGGGCACTATGTAGGCCGAAATGTCAGTATTTTTTCGTGTTCCTTTTATGTAAAGCTGTCACCGTACCTTATTGGAGTGTACGTCACACCCAACTACTGGCTCTTCATTTATGTAGCTAAACTCATAAATTACCTACATTATTTATGTCGGCTAGTCTACATATGCCAATAATAATAGAGTATCATATGAAAATTGTGTCCACGCTTCAATAATGCATGAGGAGAATAGTCGACATTCACACACAAAATATTTCAATTTTGTGGAGGCAGACCGCCTGAAAATTGAAGGGATGGTTCCGTGTTGAAGTCGGATGTGTTGGGCCGAAAGGCGCAAATATCACAGTTATACTTCAAACTACAACACGATGCAGACATCCCCACTTAACGTCCTTTTAAGGACGGAGGACGAAAATATGTACTCATTTAGTCATCGGACGAACGCAAGCAAGGCATGGTTCGGGACTAGACGTGTTTTGTTTTCATTATTTCTACATGAGTTTGCTCATCAAAAATGACATTTGTCAAGGAGACGTCATAGGGACAATCATTATAGCTGTTTCAGAGAGTTATCCTGGGTAATTACAATAGAAATAAGAATAAGAGTTCTTAAATGTTTTGTAGAGCCACTCTTAATATATGGATGTGAATAATTGACAATAGGACAACAGACAAGAAAATCTCTGGAGTCTGTAGAAATGTGTTTTTACAGAAGAATGTTGAGAATACCATGGACAACGAAGAAGAGTAATGACAACGTTCTGAAAGTGGCCAAAGCAAAAAGAGAGCTACTTTCCAATATTAGGAAGAAACAATCATCATTTTTTGGTCATGTAATGAGAAGGGAACAGCTGGAATATATTGTAACAACTGGGAAAATTGACGGGCGAAGAGATAGAGGGAAGCAAAGAGAAAAGATAACAGACAGCTTCAAAGAATGGCTTGGCAGAAGGTCAACAACAGAAATGATAATTAACTGTCGAGATCGAAAGTTGTGGAGAGACATGATCACCTACGTCAAAAGGCATGATACTTGATGATGATGATTGCTATTGCTAATCCTTTTTATCTTTTTATCGTTCTGGCTCCATCGCTAGTTAATAGAGATCCCAGATATTTGTTACGATAACAGGTTCTTCACTCTTGATGATGATGATTTGAATTTTTCTTGATGACTTTTCGTTACTTTCTAATTGAAGATCATCATCATCATGTGCCTTACCCGTGTGTTGGACTATCTTCTATCCACCGTGCACTGGGCCAATTCTGTTGGCTGTATTCCATGCCATAACACCAAGCTATCTAGTATCTTTTCCCTTTATCGTCCACGATCTCTCTTTCCATGCATTTTGCCAGTTGTAACCAAGTATTCCAACTTTCTTCTTCTCATGATGTGCTTGAAAAATGTCGATTGTTTCTTTCTGTTGTTTCTTAGGAGCTCTGTTTTTGTGTTGGCCTTTTTGAGAATGTCCTTCTTTTATGCTGTCCAAGGAACTTTCAACATTATTCTGAGAAATTCCATCGCTGTGTGCATTTAATCTTCTTTTCATTTGTTTGTTGACTGTCCATGATTCGCTTCCATATGTCGTAATTAGAGATAGTAAAGTAAAAAGTAAAGTACCCCCGTCACGCCAAGTGGCGTATAGGGAATATGGTGTCAGTGACCATAAATTTTACAGACCTTCGGCACATGATTTTTAGGGTAATGTGGTCGGTATTACGCCCGTGCCGCTTCACTTTCCCAGAAAAAAATCCGGTACCCATTAAAGGCTGGGTGAACCCGGAAGCCGTCGGTTGGGATCGAACCCTACCCCTTGTCCTTTATAGTCCAGTTCACTAACCACTGAGCTATCGCGGCTCCAATTAGAGATAGGCACACATATATAACATACACAACATATACAACATATACAACATATACAACATATACAACATATACAACATATACAACATACACAACATATACAACATATACAACATATTAAATATCACGCTCGTGCGCTGCCGGGGTCCGAAGGGGGAGTAAAGAATTATAACGCTGTTCCCTACCAGGCATGTTCGTAAGAAGCGACTAAGGAGGGTTGGGCTTAAGACTATCATTTACTGTTGAAAAAAAAATAAATAAAATAAGCCGCAAACACTTCACAAACATGGAAAATGGCAAAGAGAAAGATGAAAATATTCTGTCAGAAGACATATGGAAGCTGAGATGATGGGGAAGGCATGGAGTGATCTTATAAAATATTCTGTCAGAAGACATATGGAAGCTGAGATGATGTGGAAGGCATGGAGTGATCTTTGCATTTTTTTTTCCGTTCACCAGCTTTTACCTCTGACGAAGTCCCTAGGGACTAGGAACTGAATTTTGCGTGTTAATCCGTTTTTCCCTGGCAGCCGTGTGCACAGGGGTCCCTCGCCGCACATGCAGATTACTCCGTCTTCGGATGTACTCATATTTTTTCCGTCGATGAGTAATTGACGTTTCAAGCCGGGTCTCGTTGCTGAAACCATGGGTGGTTGCCACAGAGAGAAATCATAAATAAAAATCCCAACCGGTGCAGCCGGCATTTGAACCCACAACCTCTCTCTCTCGAGGCCGGAGTCTTGCCACGAGACCAACCGGTCCCCCATCTTAAAATAATGACAAGAAACAAAACGGCTTGAAAAGTGTTTGTTGACGACCTATGCTCCACGGGGAGCTAAAAGGTAGAAGAAGAAATGTACACGCGGAGTTGCGAGTAGCAGTATCCCCTAATTATAGCTCGTAGATAACTCCTGATGACGAAGACTTAAAATACAACATTAAATGACCCCAACTTCAATGATTGGACATAAGATGCTGGCAACAATGAAGTCATGTTTATCGTTACTTTTCCCAAACATCCTGTTTATTCTTCACACCTTGGTACTGCATTCATCTTGTGTTAATGATCGCTCTGTTATCTTTACATTTCGAATCACGCGACCTTTGACAAAACCCCGGTGTGTGTTGCGCGAGACAAAGTTCTTGTGCTCTACTGACGCGATTTCTTCATAGCCATAATGTTGACTTAATTAGGTCTCAGTTTACAAATCTCCATAAGATTAATTGCTTAGGTGCTTGATCATAAAGACTACAGCCAGGGCCGACTTGTCCGTTTGATGTATCATGGTGGTCGTCTAGGGCGCCACAAATTAAAAACTACTTATTAAAAGAAAATGTTTCTTCAAAAAATTGATTTCTTTTTTGTTTTAAGTTCCTGTTTATTTGTGTTTATTTGTTGTTATTTGTGTTTACTTGAATTTGTTTATGTTTATTTGTTGTTATTTGTGTTTATTTGAATATATTTGTGTTTATTTGTTGTTATTTGTTGTTATTTGTGTTTATTTGTTGTTAGTTGTGTTTATTTGTGTTTATTTGTTGTTTATTTGTGTTTATTTGTGTTTATTTGTTATTTGTGTTTATTTATTGGTATGTGTACTGATTTGTGTTTATTTGTTGTTATGATCATCACAAATGCACACCGGACGAACCCATAGGTGATCCAATATCTCCACCGAGAAAATCCGAAGAGAAGTCTGGCCCACGTGCACGAACTCCGTAGCACGGACTGGGATCCAGGTGAGGCCAGGTTTCTGCTGACAACCTTTGCCCAGACAGCGGCCATATTTATGGCCTACTCTTTTCTATTTTAACTACCATTTGTTCTTTAACATGCGCGAGTGCCCATAGAACCTTCTCTTTATTGCCGTTATCCAAGAGGGCTAGACATCGAATCTCACTGCCCAAGAGATCATGGGAGGGTGACGTTATAAAGAAATCATTAATTATGGGATTTGAACCCAGGTCCTTCCTGTCCTGAAGCCTACATCGTACCTCTAGACTACCAAGCCCCATATATTGTTATGTCTTCAGGTGAAAATATTTCTTCCAAACTTTACAGTTTTCCTTCACATAATTTGTATACCTACTTTCATTTTTTCGTATTCTTTCGGCCCAACATATCCGACTTCAGTATGTTATTTTTAAGTACCGGGTTGTCTTCCCTCTTCGATCCCTACTCGCATGGCCGGACTAGACAAGTTAGTATATTACTCGGGGCACTACGATGAGGTGGAGTTGGCTCTGAACAATTGTGATGCACTGATACATAGGTCTTCAACAAACACTTTCCAAGCCGTTCTGTTTCTTTTAATAGAAGTCCATGTATTTCCCATCATCTTCATCTCTGCTTCCACCTGTCTTTTCCGAGAATATTTTAGTCTTCCTCTTTGTCCTTTTCCTTCGGAATTCCAAAACGGCCTGTTGTGTAATACTCTCAGCTGGCTTCTGCAGTGTGTGTCCTATCCACCGTCATCGTCTTCCTTATATCTTTATCCACTTGTATTTGACTGGTAATTTTCCATAATTCTATGTTAGTGACGGGTTAAGGCAAAGAAATGCAAATGAATGCATAAAAATGCGAAGCTGCAGTAAAGCTGAATGTGAGGAAAAATTAAAAAATAGAAAAAAATGGTATGTTAGAAGCTTTACGTGATTAGTGGACGACATAGATTAAACTACGTTTCGGCTCAATAGGCCTTCAGCAGGAACAAACAAAAAAAAAACAACACACGGATATGTAAGTAAAACTAATAACGAAACATCCAAAACAAAAATAATCGAAATATGTTAAAGAAAATAAAAATGTCTTCCCTGTGTTTCAAGCAGAGGTCAAAATGAAAAGGAAATGGTAACCTGAGTGTGGCTGTCGTGAATGTGCAGAAATGTGCAGAAATGTGCGCAAATGCACACAGAACCAGAGGAGTTCACACAGGGGTCAGTGTGCAAACACATTGGAGAAAGAATAGAACAGTAGACCAACAGGTGCTCAAAAGGCGGTAAGAGTGAGATGTCTGAGAGTTTGAGTACCTGTTAGTTTACTGTTCTATTCTTTCTCCTTTGTGTTTGCACACTAACCCCTGTGTGAACTCCTCTGGTTCTGTGTGTATTTGCGCACATTTCTGCACATTCACGACAGCCACACTCAGGTTACCATTTCCTTTTCATTTTGACCTCGGCCTGACACACAGGATAGACATTTTTATTTTCTTTAACATATTTCGATTATTTTTGTTTTGGATGTTTCGTTATTAGTTTTACTTACCCGTGTGTGTGTTTTTTTTTTTTGTTTGTTCCTGCTGAAAGCCTATTGAGCCGAAACGTCGTTTAATCTATGTCGTCCACTAATCACGTAAAGCTTCTAACATACCATTTTTTTTCTATTTTGTTAATTTTTCCTCCTATGTTAATGACGGGCCGCAGGTTGCCCACCCCTGTTTTAAAAGTTAGACTTTGACAAAGGTTACCGGACTTTGCATCTGGGATAGCTCGACAGTTCCCCGACCTTAGGTGGTAGAGTGACTATGTCTTTAACAAGCTGAGAACCCCCCGAAGCGTGGGAAAGGTCGTGGAAGTCAAAGTTACACTTTAACAAAGGTTACCGGACTTTGCATCTGGGATATCTCGACAGTTCCCCGACCTTAGGTGCTAGAGTGACTTTGTCTTAAGAGCTGTTAGGAGTCACAAGGTGGGAATCTTGTCGTTCTTGGGAACCTACTTGATCACATCGCCACAGTTAGCACTGGGTCAAACACCGACCTTATTTACGCGACATTGAGGACATCGGGTCGAAGTATCTATACGGATAAAAGTGGTCGTTCCACGAAGTAGTCTTATTGTTATTATTATTCTTTTGTTCTTCTCTTCTGCTGCTCTTCTTTTATTCTTCTTCTTCTTTTGTTCTGTTCTTACTTTCTTTGTACTCTTCTTTTGCTCTTCTTATTTTCTTGGACTTCTTTTTTTGTTCTTCCGTTGTTGTTCTTTTGTTCATCTTCTATTGTTGTTCTTCTTGTGCTCTTCTTCCTCATCATCTTCTTCTTCTTTTATTCTTCTTCCATATTCGTTCTCTTATTCCCCCCCCCCCTTCCTCAAAAAAATCTCATATTCTTTTTTCGGGTCAAACTATGAATACCGGAAAAGGTGGTAGTTTTAACTAAATATTTCTTCTTATTATATTTATTGTTTTTATCTCTTCGGCTGTTCTTTTTTCTACTTTTTCTTCTGTTCTTGCTTTTTTCTTTTTCTTCTTCATCTTTTGTTGCTGCTCATATTCTTATGTTCTTATCCTTCCTCGTTTACTTTTCTTCTGGATTTGTTCTCTTATTCTTTTCTTTCCCTCTTCTACCTTTTCTCCTTTTTTTGTTCATTTTCATTTCTTGTTCTGTTCTTGTTCTTGTTCTGTTCTTGTTCTGTTCTTGTTCTGTTCTTGTTCTGTTCTTCTTCTACTGTTCCTTGTTGTGATCAGCGATCAACATGAGCTAAACATCTCGCCTTCCAAAGACCATAAGGTGGCCAGTGAATTCTTGGCCGACTCTTTATAGCTTGTTGCATCGCTACTTTTATACGTCCATGATTGGGCGCTTTAGAAGGGTACGATCAACATAAGAGTATGTGTGTTCTACAGTTTTATTGTTTTTGTTTTAATCAGTTCTAATATTTTTCTATTAATAATTTTTTAACATTTCTCCTTAATCAGTTCTAATATTTTTCTATTCATAATTTTTTAACATTTCTCCTTAATCAGTTCTAATATTTTTTTATTAATAATTTTTTAACATTTCTCCTTAAATCAGTTCTAATATTTTTCTATTAATAATTTCTAACATTCTTCTAAATCAGTTCCATTATTTTTCTACTAATCAGTTTTAACATTTCTCCTTAATCAGTTCTATTATTTTTCTACTAATCAGTTTTAACATTTCTCCTTAATCAGTTCTAATATTTTTCTACTAATCAGTTTTAACATTTCTCCTTAATCAGTTCTATTATTTTTCTACTAATCAGTTTTAACATTTCTCCTTAATCAGTTCTATTATTTTTCTACTAATCAGTTTTAACATTTCTCCTTAATCAGTTCTATTATTTTTCTACTAATCAGTTTTAACATTTCTCCTTAATCAGTTCTATTATTTTTCTACTAATCAGTTTTAACATTTCTCCTTAATCAGTTCTATTATTTTTCTACTAATCAGTTTTAACATTTCTCCTTAATCAGTCTATTATTTTTCTATTCATCATTTCTAACATTTTTTTTAATCAGTTCTAATAAATTGTTCTCGTTGTCAGTTGTAATAAAACAAAAATGTTCAATTTCAATGTTTAATCAGTCCCATTATATGGCCGTGAAACATGGAGAACAACAGAAATGACAATCACGAGGATACAGACCTTCATTGGTGGATGTTTGTACAGAATAAAAGGATGGAAATGGCAGGACAAAATCACTAACATAGAATTATGGAAATGTACCAGTCAAATACCTGTGGATAAAGAGATACAACGAAGTATTGGCACTGGAAAGGACACACACTCTGGAAGCCAACTGAGAGTATTACAAAGCATGCCCTTGTGGGAATCCCCAAGGAAAAAGACAAAGAGGAAGACCAAAATATACTTGGAGAAAACAGATGGAAACAGAGGTGAAGATGATGGGGAAGACATGGAATGGTCTTAAAAGAATGGCAAGAAATAGAACGGTTTCGAAAGTGTTTGTTGAAGACCTATGCTCCACTGGGAGTTGAAAGTGTTTGTTGAAGACCTATGCTCCACTGGGAGTTGAAAGTGTTTGTTGAAGACCTATGCTCCACTGGGAGTTGAAAGTGTTTGTTGAAGACCTATGCTCCACTGGGAGTTGAAAGTGTTTGTTGAAGACCTATGCTCCACTGGGAGTTGAAAGTGTTTGTTGAAGACCTATGCTCCACTGGGAGTTGAAAGTGTTTGTTGAAGACCTATGCTCCACTGGGAGTTGAAAGTGTTTGTTGAAGACCTATGCTCCACTGGGAGTTGAAAGTGTTTGTTGAAGACCTATGCTTCACTGGGAGTTGAAAGTGTTTGTTGAAGACCTATGCTCCACTGGGAGTTGAAAGTGTTTGTTGAAGACCTATGCTCCACAGGGAGCTGAAAGTGTTTGTTGAAGACCTATGTTCCACAGGGAGTTGAAAGTGTTAGTTGAAGACCTATGCTCCACTGGGAGTTGAAAGTGTTTGTTGAAGACCTATGCTCCACAGGGAGATGAAAGTGTTTATTGAAGACCTATGCTCCACTGGGAGCTGAAAGTGTTTGTTGAAGACCTATGCTCCACTGGGAGTTGAAAGTGTTTGTTGAAGACCTATGCTCCACTGGGAGTTGAAAGTGTTTGTTGAAGACCTATGCTCCACAGGGAGTTGAAAGTGTTTGTTGAAGACCTATGCTCCACTGGGAGTTGAAAGTGTTTGTTGAAGACCTATGCTCCACTGGGAGTTGAAAGTGTTTGTTGAAGACCTATGCTCCACTGGGAGTTGAAAGTGTTTGTTGAAGACCTATGCTCCACTGGGAGTTGAAAGTGTTTGTTGAAGACCTATGCTCCACTGGGAGCTGAAAGTGTTTGTTGAAGACCTATGCTCCACAGGGAGTTGAAAGGAAGAAGAGAATGAAGAATCAGTTGTCTTTTTTTTCTGTTTATCCTTAATCAGTTGAGAGATGTCCTTCAACCGACATCAACATAATCCATTCCACGTTTACAATTTTATTTGGCTACTTGTCTCAGAATTTTCCACACAAAAAAAAAAAAAGAAAAAAGGTCCTGTAAATGTTAAAAGGGAGCCGCGATAGTTCAGTGGCTAGTGAACTGGACTACAAAGGACAAAGGGTAGGGTTCGATCCCAACCGACGGCTTCCGGGTTCACCCAGCCTTAAATGGGTACCGGATTTTTTTTCTGGGAAAGTAAAGCAGTACGGGCGTAATACCGACCACATTACCCCAAAAATCATGTGCTGAAGGTCTGTAAAAATATAGGGTCACTAACACCATATTTCCCTATACGCCACTTGGCGTGACGGGGGTATAACAGAACATATGTTAAAAAATAAAGGCATACAAGTCGGAGCTGTTGTAAAGATGAATTAGCGTCTGATCTTATTCGCTGAAACCAACAAAGAAGTTTATTTATTTATTTCTTGTAAACTTATTTTATTTTCATATGTGGCCTTTGGCGTCTTGACAGACGGTTGGTAGCAAGCAATCATGATAAGTCAGTAAAAAGTAAAGTGTAAAGAGCCCCCGTCACGCCAAGTGACGTATAGGAAATATGGTGTTAGTGACCATAAATTTTACTTCGGCACATGATTTTTGGGGTAATGTGGTCGGTATTACGCCCGTGCCGCTTCACTTTCCCAGAAAAAAATCCGGTACCCATTAAAGGCTGGATGAACCTGGAGCCGTCGGTTGGGATCGAACCCTACCTCTTGTCCTTTGTAGTCCAGTTCACTAACCACTGAGCTATCGCGGCTCCATGATAAGTCAGTAGTTTGGTAAAGCATTAGTGTCTCATAATGGGTGCTGCTTTGCTGAACAGCTTCTCTCGTGGACTACCAATATTGGATAGACAGATCCATCCGCAGAACGAACAAGATGTATTTGCGGTGCCTGGCCTTGTCTTTTTTCGCTTGCGCCTTTTGTCTCTTTCCGTCCTTTATTTCGCCATACAATATTTGTTTGGGAATATGATTGTTTACCATTCTTCTTAGATTGACCCAGCCACCTTAGTCTACGACTCCTAAGTGTTGCCATGATGGGTGGAAGCTTGGCTCGTTGTAAGACATTAGTGTTGGTTACTCCGTCCTGCCATTGGATGTTCATAATCTTTCGATGGCAACTGACATGAAAGCTGTTTAACCTTTTTCAGATATGCTATAAGCAAATTGCTATGTAATTCGACTGTGTTTATTTCTATATCTCATATATGCTATAAGCAAATTGCTATGTAATTCGACTTTGTTTATTTCTATATCTCATATATGCTATAAGCAAATTGCTATGTAATTCGACTGTGTTTATTTCTATATCTCATATATGCTATAAGCAAATTGCTATGTAATTCGACTTTGTTTATTTCTATATCTCAGATATGCTATAAGCAAATTGCTATGTAATTCTACTTTGTTTATTTCTATATCTCAGATATGCTATAATCAAATTGCTATGTAATTCTACTTTGTTTATTTCTATATCTCAGATATGCTATGATCAAATTGCTATGTAATTCTACTTTGTTTATTTCTATATCGCAGATATGCTATGATCAAATTGCTATGTAATTCTACTTTGTTTATTTCTATATCTCGGATATACTATGATCAAATTGCTATGTAATTCTACTTTGTTTATTTCTATATCTCAGATATGCTATGATCAAATTGCTATGTAGCTTTATTTTGTTTACTTTCTACATTGTTGTGTTTATCCACTGTTCCAGCAGCTTCAGCAGAAAGTACTGAGCCGCAACATCGTTTTTAATTTGTGCTCTCATGTCAAATAAACAGAAAATGTTATTAAGCTGCTAAATTTGTAGAGAGACGAGACAACGCTTCGGCAAGAGCCTTCGTCAGATACAAAGTAACAAATATTTGTGTTGTCCCACTTTTACGTTAAGCTGTTACCATACTATGTGATTCTCGTTTTCCCTTTCCATTTGTTTTCTCACTTAATTTTCCCTTTCCATTTGTCTTCTCATTTCATTTTCCCTTTTGATTTGTCTTCTCATTTCATTTTCCCTTTTGATTTGTCTTCTCATTTCATTTTCCCTTTTGATTTATGTTCTCGTTTCATTTACCCTTTTGATTTGTCTTCTCATTTCATTTTCCCTTTTGATTTGTCTTCTCATTTCATTTTCCCTTTTGATTTGTCTTCTTATTTCAATTTCCCTTTTGATTTATCTTCTCATTTAAGTTCATATTCTATTTCAAATTCACTAGATCTGTTACTCTAGAACTTGTAGTTTAGCTTCATTTCGTTGTTCGTGTTTGTTGTTCTTGTTTTCTGAAAAAGGCCACGTGTAGATCTAAACATCATGATTTTGTTTTGTTCATTTTTTGTAAAGCTGTCATCACACTTTGTAGGAGTGTAATTACACCCCATCACATGCTCATTGTTATTTTCCCCCCCCTAGATACGTTTGTATATCAACAGATCAAAGAAGCTGTTTTCTTCATGTTGGCGCTGATTGACAAGCGCACTATGCTGGCGTGTCACGTGACAACATCCAACCTGTCTGAGACCCGTTCAAGACGTGAATTACAACATCACCGACACGTGACACCCGCGTGAACCAAAGTCAAAGTACGAACTCTTCAAACTTCAACAACTGCCAAATATAGGCATCCCTATCTGGAATCATGAAGTTTTCGTCTCGAATATAAGGACGCCGACTTCATGTCCACTTATCTTTTGCCAGTCACCAACACGTCGTGGATATTCGTTTCTTCAACTGCAGTCTCCACAATCCGCAATTTTGTACAATTTAAATAATTAAAAAGTGTAACGTATTCCGAATTATTATAATTATATGTAACATATATACAAATATATTACTTGAAATAGATATTTACACAGTTCTACATTACTTGAATTAGAGATTTTGTTTCATTTATTAAAAGGGAAAATGATTCTTGCAAGAGAAGTAAAGCTACGGAAGATCGCTTTTATGATTTTAGTTTTGTCGGCAACGATTAGCGTGACCACAATGGAAGAGTATTCTATAAATGAGAAAAGTTCAAATTACTTGCAGAATTTTGCAGAACTGGGAGCGTTAGCTCGCCTGTCGAGACGTTCAGAATATCACAAAGATATTTCAGAAGTTAAGAAAGTGTTATCAAACCATCCATTTTTGGGAATTGACAAATTATCGGCTGGTCAAGTTTATGAAATTAACAAAAATGGAGAAAATGGACGTTTATTGAG
Organism: Megaustenia siamemsis; assembly: GCA_032433765.1. Classification (NCBI taxonomy): domain Eukaryota; kingdom Metazoa; phylum Mollusca; class Gastropoda; order Stylommatophora; family Ariophantidae; genus Megaustenia; species Megaustenia siamemsis. The sequence continues at coordinate 17,478,783 of JAVIAB010000159.1, forward strand.
GGAAAAGCGAACGATTATCGACGATAAAGTCAGAAATAATGTCGCAGCTCAAAGAAATATTTTACTGAGCTTAGGAAATGTAACAGAATCCATTTCGGATCTCACAAATTCAGACCAAATCTCAAACAACAGTGAGATCCTGACCACTTCCGGGGAGTATAAAAATAGAACAGAATTGGAAACTACCACGAAGGTCGCAACGACTTTTGGAGAAAGCTCATCGCCGACGAGTAGAGGTCAGCATATTGTGACGTCAACGTTAGCTCCAGTGTCGCAATGCGCCGTAGACACACAAAGAATCTTCAGCAGCCTCACAAACGGAGAGCAATGGCCCTTGTCATGTACGTATTTTCACCTTTCATCTCATCATCATCAGCATCATGTACCATACCGGTTGCCGAAGGTGATCATGTCCCTCCACAATCTTCTATCTACAGTGCATCGTATCAGTTCTGTTGTTGACTGTTTTCCATGCCATGACACCAAGCTATCCAGTATTTTCTCTCTTTGTCGCCCGCGATCTCTCTTTCCTTTTATTTTGCCAGTTGTAACCAAGTATTCCAACTTTCCTCTTCTCATGATGTGCCCATAAAATGTTGATTGCTTCTTTCTGATGTTGTTAAGAGCTCCCTTTTTGTGTTGGCCTCTTTGAGAACTTCCTCATTGGTCTTTTTAGCTGTCCAGTGAACTTTCAACATTCTTCTGAGAAAACCTATCTCTGTGGCCTCTAATCTTCTTTTCATTTGTTTGTCTATTGTCCATGATTCGCTTCCATAGGTGAGAATTGGTTCTATATAGCACCGATGAACTCTCTTTCTCATTTTTATTGACATAGGTTTGCTGCATAAGATATTTTTCATTTTCTGAAATGCCATTTTGGCCTGAGCTATTCTGCTTTTTATTTCTGTGCTGCATCTCCCATCTGATGTAATTATTGTGCCCAAGTATTTGAAACGTTGAAACGTTATTTTCGACGTTCACGACAGCCGCACTTGGTTACGATTTTATTTTGGATTTGACAGGATAGTTTTACTTTTTGTTGTTGTTTTCTTTAACACATTTCGATTGTTTTTGTTTTGGTTGTTTCGTTATTAATTTGTGTGTGTGTGTTTTTATTGTTTGTTCCTGATGAAGGCCTATTGAGCCGAAACGTTGTTTAGTCTGTGTCGTCCACTTGTCACGTAAAGCTTCTTACATACCTTTTTTTATTTTTTAATTTTTCCTTATTTGAAACGTTGCACTTGTTTCAGATTTGTCTTGTTTATTTGTATGCTGCATGATGGTGGTGATTGTTTCTTCGATATAACCATTACTTCTGTTTTTTTACTATTCAGACCGAGACCTTTCTTGTTGCTTTCTTTTACTATTATGTCTATCATTTCTTGTAGCTCATTCTCTGTCTCTGCTATTAAGACTGTATCATCCACATATCGCCAATTATTTATGTTGTGACCGTTGACTTCAATTCCTTTTTTGTCTACTATTGATCTCATAATATGTTCGCTGTAAAGTGAAAACAAATCCGGCGACAGAACACAGCCTTGTCTGACTCCTTGCTTTATATATTGGAATTGTCCTGTTTGGTTGTTAATTCGTATTGCTGCTGTTTGAGATTATAAACATGTTTAATGACAATTGAAGTCAACGGTCACAACATAAATAATTTGTGATATGCGGATGACACAGTCTTAATAGCAGTGACAGAGAATGAACTACAAGAAATAATAGACATAATAGTAAAAGAAAGCAACAAGAAAGGTCTCAGTCTGAATAGTAAGAAAACAGAAGTAATGGTTATATCGAAGAAACAATCACCACCATCATGCAGCATAAAAATAAACAGGACAAATCTGAAACAAGTGCAACGCGTCGAATACTTGGACACAATAATTACATCAGATGGGAGATGCACCACAGAAATAAAAAGCAGAATAGCTCAGGCCAAAATAGCATTTCTGAAAATGAAAAATATCTTATGCAACAAATATATATCAAGAGAAATGAGAAAGAGAGTTCATCGGTGCTATATAGAACCAATTCTGACCTATGGACGTTAATCATGGACATTAGACAAACAAATTGAAAGACGATTAGAGGCCACAGAGATGGGATTTCTCAGAAGAATGTTGAAAGTTCCCTGGACAGCTAAAACGACCAATGAGGAAGTTCTCAAAGAGGCCAACACAAAAAGGGAGCTCTTAAAAAACCATCAGAAAGAAGCAATCAACATTTTTTGGGCACATCATGAGAAGAGGAAAGTTGGAATACTTGGTTACAACTGGCAAAATAAAAAGAAAGAGAGATCGCGGACGACAAAGAGAGAAAACACTGGATAGCTTGGTGTCATGGCATGGAAAACAGTCAACACAGAACTGATACGATGCACTGTAGATAGAAGATTGTGGAAAACATAATCGCCTACGCCAACCGGTATGGCACATGATGATGATGATGATGAGGTACACCTTAAAAGAGATATTTTTAAAATGATATTTCAGTGATAAGTTATGAGAGAGTCTGAGAGATACTGAGAAAGAAAGAAAAAGAAAGAAAGAAAGAAAAAAAGAAAGAAAGAAGAAAGAAGAAAAAGAAAGAAAGAAAGAAAGAAAGAAAGAAAGAAAGAAAGAAAGAAAGAAAGAAAGAGAAACTGGGAGAAATTAGATGACGACTGATGATTATTTATAATAGAAGTAGAATAAGAAGATGGTGGCGATAACACTTGCTCGTCGCGTTCTCCAGATGACTTGATCTATCTCTTCGTCATCAGCCATTATTTAATAGGACGTCAAGAGGCGAGTATACGTTGTGTTGCTGTTTGCAGTAAAACTGAAATCTGAGCCCTTAGGCCCAACACATCTGACTTCAGTATGTTTTTGCGTACCGGGTTGTCTTTCCTCTTCGTTTTGCCAGACTAGACTGGTTAGTTTGTTTCTTGAGGCACTGCAAAGAGGTGGAGTTGGGTCTGGATGGTTCTGGTTCACAGATCCTGGTGCAAGCCATCAGTTAAAGGGTCGCTGACAGCTTCCGGCTGTGCTGCTGTGAGGCGGCTTTGCTGCTGTGTGGCGGCTTTGCTGCTGTGAGGCGGCTTTGCTGCTGTGTGGCGGCTTTGCTGCTGTGAGTCGGCTTTGCTGCTGTGTGGCGGCTTTGCTGCTGTGAGGCGGCTTTGCCTCCAGTGGCGATAATGATGATGATAATGATGATGATGATGTTGATGATTATGGTTTGTTATTTGGTTATGGAAGGTCCCGGTATCACTGCAAACGAATTAAAATCCATAATTGCTCAACCGCCCGTTCCAGCGTAATCATCCGAATTAATATCTCATCTCCAAAACAAAGAAAGGTAACTGTAGTCCCCATCGTAGCAGTCTCAGCACACGCCAAAAGACATAAGGCGAAACCGCGCAGAAAGTTCACACAACCAACTGTTCCCTGTCATACGATATCATCATTCATCGTAAACAATTGGAATATCGAAACATGATTATGGTTATGTTTATGAAAGGCCCCGGTATCGCTGCAAACGGATTAAAATCCATAATTGCTCAACCGCCCGTGCCAGTCGAATCATCCGAATTACTATTTCATCTCCCAAACGTAGAACGGTGGATAGGCAGCAGGAACCGTTAAAGGCTATGTCTGAAAAGTGTTCCTTATTGCAGTTTCCTCATATTCCAAGTCCAGCTTGTTGCATGAGCTACTGAGTTAAGTGCACTGTGCAACTGTGAGCTTTGCGTTTCATCTGTGATTGATTAGGATGATGACGATGATGATGATGATGATGATGATGATCTTCTAATACCACGGTGGAGACTGGAGCCATTGGCTCATAGACCATCAAAGATGATGTAACGATAATGCCAACTTTATTTTCTGGGTCCTATCGGGAAAAAAAAAAAACACTAACCAGGAAGAACAACTGAAAAGGTAGGTGAAGTTTTGATCAACCGATGTCTTGTTAGTAAGATAAACATTAACTTCTTCTCCTTCTTCTTCTTCTTTCCTTCCTCATCTGCCTTTCAGCGTCGAGGGGAGATATAATTTGCAGTTTTTTTGTTCTTCTCTTCGCCTCTGCTGCTGTTATGTTTCCTAGTGCTTCTAATATTCCATCAATCCATCTTTTTCGTGGTCGGCCCTTGGTTCTGGTGTTCTCACAACGTTTGATGAAGGCTCGTTGTGTTGTGTTTTGATCTT
>JAVIAB010000159.1:17487975-17490475 GCA_032433765.1 Megaustenia siamemsis
GAGAGGGACGGATACCTCCAACTATCAAGGAGGGAGCAAGTCATCATACTTCGCCTACGCACTGGCCATAGCAGAATGAGAAATCACATGTTCCCCAAATTCAAAATAGGTACAACCAGCCTATGCCACTGTACACTGGACAATATGACTACAAGACATGTTCTACAGGATTGCCCCCAGTACACAGACCTAAAGAGGTCAATGTGCCCCACATCCATCTCCCTGGAAGAAAATCTCTACGAGACAACCGAATCACTTAAACAGACAGCTGTCTTCATAAGAGTCCGGAATCTTAGTCTGAATGAGTCGTAATCGCAGCAGAAGAAGAAGACATCTCCCTTTGCGTGTCCGTTCGTGTTTGTTATCATTGTTTTGTGAAGAAGGCCGGATGTAGTCCGAAACGTCAATAATCTGTGCTATCGTCCTATGTAGAGCTGTCATAATATACTGTGTTCACATCGTTCCCTGCACACAAGCTTCACCGTAGCACTGCAAATATTTGCCTGTTCGTTTACTAAATATAAGATCTATCTTTATCTTTCGTTCGCCCGAAGTATTGTCTATATCTGCAATGTCGTTTCCTGTATAAATTTTACTGTCTTTTGTCATTCTTGCAGTGGCCCATATAGTTTTGTCTGCAGTGTATCTATGGGCCAATGGATTTTCCTCAGTCTACTAAATTCAGTGCAGTCTTGATGTATGTGTTTACCAGTCTGGGGCGCCTATCCACATGTACAAGTATTTGTGGTGCCAATCTTGAACTTTGTTTACACACATTAAACAAATATAAGATAAAGTGAGAAAAAATCTGGTCATATTCCCAGATACAAATGGATAGTATCGTGACTGCATTCAGCCTGGCCGGGTTTGAGATCGGTGCCTGCATGCCAAGCTCGTGCTCTGCCGAGGAGACCTTGCAACTCTTTAATGAAGGTAGGAATTCATCTTCTTTATTTCAGAATGTCTCGTCACTCAATTCTTGTTTTTATCTTCTTCTCTTTCTTCATCTTCTTCTTTCTTCTCTGATGTTTTAACTCTTATCCGTTTAAAGTGATAAGATTGTGTGTCTTCCATTGAGCTTTTCTTGTTTTCTTATTTTCCTATTAGTGGTATTTTAGGGGATTAGTTGGTCTCGAGGCAAGACACCGGCCTCGAAATAGAGAAGTTGGGAGTTCAGATCTGGGCAGCACCCGTTGGGACTTTTATTTTGTGATTTCTCCTCGGCAACAACCACCCCTGGTCTTTGCAGCGAGGCTCGGCTTAAAACGTCAATTACTCATCCGCTGAAAAAAAAATATGAGCACCTCTGAAGACAGAGTTATCTGCCTATGCAGCGAGGGACCCCTGTGTACGTGGCTGCAAAGCAAAAAACGGATTTTATTGCGCAAAATTAAGTTCATAGACTCTGGGGCATCTCCTTTTCTCCGATGGCCTTCGGGACACACTTGGGCAAAGTGGAGCTCCCGTTTAGCGCCCTATCAGGGTGAAGCTATTGGAGCTAGTGGAGGATGGTATTAGGGGAACAGCCGACAAGTAGTGTCAGTTATGGTCCCCACTCCGTCATGGCAGGAAGAGGATATCATGTATAGAGACAATGTCTCCGATCTCCGACTAGTACAGTCACTTTACAGACAGAAAGAAGCATTTGACAAAGTAAAGCATGTGGAAATAATCAATATGCTGGAGAAGATAGGATCTGCGAATCATAAAAAAACATGTACTGGCAACAAATAGCAGCTATACGAATTAACAAACAAACAGGACAATTTCAACTTATAAAACAAGGAGTCAGTCAATGCTGTGTTCTATCGCCGGATTTGTTCTAAATTTACAGCAAACATATAATAAGATCAATAGTAGACAAAAAAGGAATTGAAGTCAATGGTCACAACATAAACAATTTGCGATATGCGGGTGACACAGTCTTAATACCAAAGAGAGAACGGTGTACAAGATGGTCTGCACTTCTGGTCTTTTCACTACTGTGAATAGACCCTCAATAAAGAAGACATCGTCAGACAAGAGGTTCTTCGTCCCTTTAAAGAACTGGAGAAGTATGTGTGAGACAATGATGTATGTATTGAGAGACTTTGTAGTCTAAAGCTGGAGAAGTATGTGTGAGACAATGATGTATCTATTGAGAGACTTTGTAGTCTAAAGCTGGAGAAGTATGTGTGAGACAATGATGTATGTATTGAGAGACTTTGTAGTCTAAAGCTGGAGAAGTATGTGTGAGACAATGATGTATGTATTGAGAGACTTTGTAGTCTAAAGCTGGAGAAGTATGTGTGAGACAATGATGTATCTATTGAGAGACTTTGTAGTCTAAAGCTGGAGAAGTATGTGTGAGACAATGATGTATGTATTGAGAGACTTTGTAGTCTAAAGCTGGAGAAGTATGTGTGAGACAATGATGTATGTATTGAGAGACTTTGTAGTCTAAAGCTGGAGAAGTATGTGTGAGACAATGATGTATCTATTGAGAGACTTTGTAGTCTAA